>JANVCC010000018.1:63232636-63385715 GCA_025345505.1 Todiramphus chloris collaris | reverse complement strand
TTTTTTTTTTTTTTCCCAAGTCACCAGGGGATACTTAAATTAAGGGAACATCTATAATTTCATATTGGAATATATACCACAGAATTCACAGACCAACTCCAGCATAGTAACCCTAAAAAATTAAAAGAAATAAGTTAATTTGGAGAAAGAACATTTTTTTTTATGACTGTGAAGAACCTAAGGTAACAAGTAACTAAATATTTGCATTCTGTTACTGTTTTAAAAAGCCATGTTTCTAACCAACTTCTGCTAATTAGGAAAGTAAAACCAGTGCCACTCTGTAGCTGCCATTTCTTAAGATCCAGAGCTCCCTTAGAGCTTTTAGTAGCTTATGGAACATTGCAGGTTTTTATAAATAATAGGACTCTTTGTGTGCCTTTAAATTAGTCCCATTAGAATTTCAATGTTTTATATCAATAAACACATAATTTTAATTGGACAAGTGATTACGTATACCCATCTTTAAAGCACACAGATGAGAAGTCAGGAAAAAATATCCAGTGCTTTTTATCACTTCTGTGCAATCCCTACTTCTTGTCAGTATCATCCTCCATAAAGAATTCATATTCTGGAGTAAGTACAAAGCAGTAGTATTTAAACAGCTTAATGAAACTATTGGTAAGGTGTAAAACCTTAGCAGCATCTCAAGCCATCTACTGACTGTCCTACCAGACCACTGAACTGCTGAATCACTGTGTTTACTGGTGTTATTTAACTTAGTAACCATGTCTTGTGTCAACAAAAAGGAAACTGAATAAAATATAAATGCATGTACAAATTCATCTGTGTTGAGAGTGAAAACCTCAGAAAGAGTATTACTTCTTGTGTAGTGTAGGAAAAAGCATTAATGATTTTCCTTTATGTTTATGTTTTAAAGACTAACATTTCAGTATAAGGTTTCTCAGAGTCCCTAATTGTCCAAGCAAGTAGAGAACTTGTCTGTGTTAAATTCCTAGGGACAAGTGCTTTATATCTTGGTCTCCTAAGGACATGAGACTTACATCCACACAATATACATGTATTTATGCATGCAAAGTCTCCAACTGTCAGACTCAAAAAAAAGGAAAAAGCAATAACAAAAACGTCCCAGCCACATAGGGTTCTCAAAGCTATTCTGTTTCTAGGCTACCAAGGAAGATAAAGACATGTTTAATGCACCAGCAGAAAGCCGAAAGCAGTAATTACAAGCACAGTCTCTCAGAGATTCCACAAAGGAAAGGGATGCTATGAAAATCCCAACTGCCCAGGAACTACAGGTAGATATTGGACCTCAGATATAACAGGATGCAACAACATGCAAGATCATCTGCCTTTTTCGTGCTGATGCTTTACCTGTTCAGTCAAAGTTAGTTAATGCCTTGAGGGCAATTTGTGTCAAATTTTAGTTCTAGATATTGCTGTCCCACTGAAAGGACCTGTTAGCTGTGAGTAAACAAATGGTATCTTGTTTCCGAACAAGTAAGGTATCCCAAAAGAAGTTGCTAACCACTTCTAAGGCACCATTTATAGGAAGAAGGGAATATTTTTGCTGCAGAAACTGAACTCTGGTCTTGGAAGAAAAGACTAATCAAAGGGACAAGATATCTCTCAACATAAACACATAATAGTTACTAGATATCATTCTGAAATGGAGACATAAATAGTTTTTCAACATAACTTCAAAATAAAACAAAAAACAGCAACAAGAACAAAGACCCAGACAAAACCAAAATTAAAGCAAATAAAAACAACAAAAACCCCAAAACCAAACAAACAAAACCCAAAGAAACAAAAAACAAACAAACAAAATAACAAAACCAAACAACCAACCAAGCAACCAGACAAAACTTGTGTAAGACCATGTTCAGTTTGTGGAAAAGTGGTTTTATTTATAGTGGAAGTTTTCCCATAATATACGGTAAATACCACTAAAACTAGTTAAACTTCGCCAGGGATTGCAGGAGAGAGATACTGTTTTAAAGAGAGAAAGACCTACTAGATTTTGAGTGTGTCTACAAGATGAGTTGGGGAGATAACTGGGTTATTTGTGAGTGTTAGCAGTAAGATTGTCAGGCTTCACATTTGAATAAATGGTTATAGCTGAAAATAGTCCTTTTCCTCTGTTGCACATCTTCAAGCATGGTTCAATTCACATTTAACCACAAGGAGGACATGTGAAAAAGGAAGAAAGCTAAATAAAAAAAACTGATACACTTGTATCAGCAGAGTCACAGACAAGATTTTTCAGCTGATTTCTTGATTCAAAGCCATCAAAGGAGCAAGTACCATGACTGCCTTAAAGATGTGATAACTCTTATGTATCTGTGGTGGTAGACCAGCTGATTTCTTTGCTTTCCAAGATGCAGCCATTCACATTCCCTTTCAGTATTAATGAGGGTAGTTTTCCTGTACTTGTTAAATTTTGTGTTTGGGTGTTGTCTGCCTCATTGATAGTTGCTCTGATCATCCTTTTACTCTGAGAAATCCAGGCAGAAGTCCTATGGAAACTTGTGGTAGGAAGCAAGGAAGTGATGCAGCTTAATAAATATGTATTTACCAGTCCTCCTATTGGTAGGTCAAAGAGATCTTCTTACGGTGGCTGTGTCAAAACAGTCTGCAGACAAAGGTGATTGGGATGGTATCTGTAGATCCCAGGCAGGTATATAGGTAGAGTTGATAAACAGTTTAGCTCAATACCACAGTTTTCAAAAATGACTAATAGTGGTGGTGAAGAGAAATAGTTTTCTTCTGGGGATTCATTTAAACCAACTTCATAAGGTCTTTAGGAAATGCTAAGCTTTCACTCAGTGAGAACCAAGATCCTTCAACTACATGTCCGAAATGACTAGTCACTTCTCAAAAGCTTAGTAAATCTTTTTCCTTTCTATACATATTTACTTGCCATTGATGAAATATTTGAACATAAATAGTCACCAAATTTAGGAGATGTGCTTTAAACAGAGCAATATAATGGACAAACAGAGCAACCACCTGCTGTGTCATGTAAATTTGGAAATATTATACAGTGCTTTAAATTTCACTGATATATAAATACACACATTATGTAATTTTGTTGCATACTCAACAGAATAATCATTGCAAATGACTGAATATATCACACTATCGGACAGACGCACTAAAGCTAAAGCTGAGGCCAGAAGTAGGAATCATAGACACATAAGTTTTGTTCTCTTTTGCTGATCCTAAGGGAAGGTACCCCAGATCATCTTTTCCAACTTACATCCATCAATTCAGAGTCACAGAACACAGGAGACCTTTTATGTACAGAGAACTTCTATTTGGGAATGAACGAAAAACCTGAAACCCCATGAGGGCACCCAGGTTTTATGAAACAAGCTTCAAATTGAGTCAGCCAAAATATAAAGCTTGGCCTGAAGATTTTTTTCTGTTCTAACCTCAAAGGTAGGGATTAAGATAGATCCATCTGGCAAGGTTTTTTTTTAAGGAATAATTAGTGTTTGAAAGGACTGATGAATATGAAAAAAACCCAATGTAAAATGATATGTGCCATTGTTAAAAGAATATCAGTTACAGATCTAGAGCTCTCTGAAAGCTTTAATAGCTATTGTTGAACTCAAGTACATATCCACAGTCATTCATTATCTTTAAGAGAATCCCAGCTTTAAAGGGAAAAGTACAGATTTTAAATACCACTTTACACATTAGCATTTCAGTAAAAGTTAAGAGGCCTCACTACATAATAATCCTGGACACAAGAAAGAGTAACAATTCTTATATTAATACTGCTAACGATCACTGATGACAAATGGTACATGGGCTTATTGTTTCAAGTAATTGTCCATGACTACTTAACCAAATTTTTAGATAAATGTATTTGACTCTGCTTGTATTTCTTTCCACTTCTGCTAATCTGGTATAAACATTAATGGAGAGTAAATGTTAAACTCCATACAGAGAGTCAAAGAAAAAGAATGCAAAGGGCCTAATTCTCTGCTGGTGCAACCATGGAATTTTGCCAGAACAGAAATTTGGCTCTGCACATGCACACACAAGCAGCTGGATGCCAGTTTTTGTGCATACAGCCAAATGCAGAACAGAAACGATCACACATAACTTAGCTAGGCTCTCACAAGTAACCAAAATGTTCTGATTACAAATAGTGAATAGTCACATGGGTGCATGAGTAATACAGAGTAAAATTCGGTCACATTCCAAAAATACTTTTGCAAAACAAAAATGTTAATGGAAATCTATCTGAAGAGGTGAAATTTGTCAGATTAATTATTCATTGTGCAGTAGTCCTTTATGTGTAGTGCTAGGGCTAACAATAAAGCAAGGAAGAGTTACAGTATACAACAGCAATGCAAAGCAATTATTCAGCAAAGCAAGCAAATATAATAGTAAGGTAAACAAAAAGAACAATGAAAAAATCAGAAGACATAAGCAGTATTCAGTCCAAATCCAGCAGGATGTAGAAAGCAAGAGCACCTTCTTAATCAAAATTTAGGTGAGAATATGATGCAGTTGTGGAAGTCTGTACTCATGGAGACGTTAGTATCTTTTTAAAAGCAGGATTAAAAGGTATTTCACGCATACTCTGGACCTCTGCAAGATTCACACATCACAAGAATCCCACAGGGCAGCATCACTAGACATCTAAATAAATGTGAGTTATGTTACGGTGAAAAAGCAGAACAGCTGTACAACAGACAGTTGGTCATTCTTCTTGTGTCACAGCTGGAAAGCCACGAATGCATTGGGCTGCCTTGCTGAGAGGATTAATGTATCTTTACAAGACCACTTTTGGTCCTGGGTGTTCTGCCTTTTCTGTTTCTGACTAGTGAACTGATGTTGGATGAATGATTGAGCCTACACTGATGGTGTTAATACAACGAGACACAAAACCAAAACCCTCTGCAGCAATTTAGGGTTCAGATGTGACTTCATTACTATTCAGTCACCCGAATTTGTCTCCTACTGGTGACCTCCCCTGTTTCCACAGGCAACCAACTCACTGTACTTCCATCAGCAAGGTAAATTAGCATGTTTCATTGGAATTTATACACAAAACAAGATCTCATATGTCCTTAAAAGACACAAAGATTATTTTAAAACTATTTTCCTTGTGGAATCCTATTTATTTGGCCCTTGTCTTCCATGGTTTTCGTCTTCCTCTTTCACATTTCACATATTGTTGGCAGACCTTTGAGACACCACAGTTTCAGGAATGCCTTCCAGGCTGAGATGTCTGAGGTCATAGAATAAAATAGCTTTGATATCTCTGCAGACTACACTTTATATTCCTAATTTAAAAATAAAAAATATTTTCGATCTTCTTCTCTTCTTTCTACCTCCTCTGTATTTTCTGGAATTGGATGCTTTCCTGTTTTGACACATGTATTATTTCATCAATGTAAGAGCAGAATGCCACAGCTGAGATTAAGCCGTTCTACTGTATTTTAAAGTTTAGTCAATTTTAAACAGAAAAGCTAATAAATTAGCAAGGTTACACTACAGCAACTAGAGTTGCCTGAGACCAAGCAGAGACACAGAAACATTCCATGGAAAAATTCAGGCATACAGAGCCAATCAGCCTTTCTTCACTGACGATTATTCTGGTTTTTCCCAAAGACATGAATACATAATGCAAGGGAGCTAGTGCTCACTGTGTTCTCCCTACATGATGCTTCTGTTCCTCCAGGAGTAAAGAGTACAATCTCTTATGATGTCCTCGCATTGTATTAATTTAAGAAGAAATACAATCCATTTTTCCATATTTAACCTACACTTTATCTGATCATCTGATCATCTACCAAAGTTGTTCATATTTTATGAGATCAGTAGGAAGGTTTTGAAAATATCACTTACTGAAGTGACTTTTCAGTTATCCTTCTCTCATCAAATTGCATGTTAGTCTGTAGTGATGAATAATAGGCTATATTGTTGCTCAACATTTATGACAGAAGGGAGTGATAAGTAATGATGAATTCAGATCACTTTGATAGACCAAACTGAATTCCTTAGTCTTTGTGAACAATAGGCTCTTGTGCAGCCAGTGTCATTTATCTGAAAGCAGAAAAGGAAATCCTACTTTAAAGAGTATCCATTGCCTATAGACAAGAGACTATCAAACCAAAGCTTTGTCTACAAAGCAAGTGCAACCTTCCATAGTGAGGCAGTGCATTTACTTCTTTCGTTTACTTCTGTAAATGAAATTAGTGGGACTATTATTTGAAACATTTACACAGCTGCTGTAAGTTTGAACAATTTGTAGATTCATTTCAAAAAAGAGACAAAGAAATTAGAACAAAACCTAGAAATTATTAATAAATTCAGAACAAATATGACATAAAACTTGATAGAACTTGAAAAAATACCAAACTCAAATAAATCGTGACTTCAAGGGTAAAAAATAAATAATTCAATCTATTCCCTTTGCCCGTTCAAAAATATTTACAGTGAAAGAGGTTTTACAGTTAAAGAGAGTTCTCCCATGAAAAAAAAGGGCACAATAAGATCAGATTTTCATACCTGTACACAATCTCATTGAGTGGAAAGAGCTGTATTCTTCCACCTGGAAGGTAATTAAATTCTGGTATAACCTACCAAAAGATATGATGGAGTCCCTATCTTTTTAAATCATCATTGTGTAACCTGATAAAAATATTCTATTCTCAAGTTACAGACATTGTTCAAATTTATTCAATAAAGTTCTCCACCTGACATTGTACTAAAAATCAGACTCACTTCTCTAATGGACTTCTCAGGTCTTAATATCTATAAATGTAAGAATAAATTGTTATCTATTTCATTCTATATCAAATGATAAGCTATAACAACTTCTGATGATATCCATGTAGAAAAATATTAACTGATGAATTTAGTGATATTAGTCTATATTACAAATGTACAAGTAATCTCATAAGCTCTTTCATATGAGGTAACACGATTCTTTATTTAATTTCTGTACAAACTAGAGGTCATGCTATAAAAATTACTATATTTAAGATCGGCTATTTGAATTACCTTGCACATGGACATGTATTTAGTGTTCCCTAAAATGTATCTGTATGTATTTTAAAACATGTTTTCAGAAGTCTTCAGTGAATGAGACTAGGAACTCTCTTTCTAGTACTGTTTAGAAACTAATTACTCTTGAAGTCATAAAGCATGCTTGAGACCTGCATTTCCAAACTTCTGTCTATAGGTTTCATAGTTCATCTTAAGATACTGAAATGATTAATGATTCTTCAATTTACAAGTTTAATACAGTACAGCTGTTAGAGCTATGACAGATTAAGGGTACAGGCGAGGAGGAGTTTGTTCAGAGAGTCAATGTGTCAATTAGATCTCTGCCATTCTGGACAAAACAACAAGATAAATTTGGTGACTAACATTATTACTTGGAATTTTTAGCACTCCGAATTTTCATCTTTCTGTTCTATCTAGAACCTTGAATCATTTCCTATCCTTTTAAAGCTGTGTTTGAGAATATATTTTTGTGTAGGTCAATCCATTCCTATCTACCATATTTTCCTTTCTTTTTTTTTTCTTTTTTTATTCTTTATTCCATTCTTTATGTATGTCTCATCCTTATTACAAAATAATGTAAAAGTCTGAGATCATTTTATACCACATATCTAAAATCTTCTGTTACCATTTAGTTCACTTCTCACTGTTGAGCAATGAACAGTGAACTGTATTTCAGAGAAAAAGAAATATAATCTAAAACATATAAAATTAAAAAAAAAAAGACTAGGAATGTATATTAGACATTCATGGTGGAATATAAATATATAAATATTTAGATAAAGATTTTTTTTAATTTAGATATTTATAATAATATTTATATTTAGATACAGATATATAAAGATTTATATAAATCTTTATATAAATATATAAAGATTTAGCTTGATCCCCCAAACTATAGAATATATTTATTCATTTGCCGTAATTCCATACCTATGAGAAACAGGCTTAATAACCCAATAAGCTGATACATATATGCCTGCACTGGGTTTAAATTAACATGGTAGTTAGACTGAATTAGAGCTGTGTGTAATACCTATATTTCATAACTCTAAGTTTAATTAGTGGCTTAATTAGCATAATGACTGTGTTCTTTCAGCTTTTGTGGGAGCAGGACACCAAGACCCAGGTACCCTGGTGTCCTAAGTCATAGCCAAAATTTAAACATGGGTTTCCACTGAGATCTTTCATTCTAAGGAACACTGTTGTACAGGTAATCTCCTCAGGGAGGTAGGACAAAGTTTTTACAGTAGTAGAAACAGATAGTTTCACAAGTTTAGTGCAGCTAAACTTATCACATTTTACTTGAACAAGATCATGAAATATAGGGGAGGATTAAATTGCCTAAGTAAGTGTTTAGTGCCATTTGAAACATCCTTGCACATCCTGTGAGATATCAAGTTGCTGTTCCAGAAAACGGGGAACATGATAGTGCCCTTTAGGTCCTGTGTCATATATGCAAGTCCCACGTAGATGTCTTTCATAAACCAGCATGTCTTAGATAGCACTAATTTTCTATGTTGAGACAGATGAATTTGAGCTGATAGAAAGTGAAGAAAAACAAGAAATGCTCTCACTATCTCAGTTTCTTCAAAGTCTTCAAGAATTGTAACTATAGGGCATAGGTCGGACAGCTCCAGGGATTCATGATCCTATGCATGGGGTTTTTTTGAAAAGTGGGATCTACATTGTAACCAAATAGTTCTTCCTTACCTGGTCATGCAGTTGAAGAGGTTACATTTAATATACAATAACACCAAAACCTATCAAACAAAAAATCAATCAACCAATGAAAAAATAGGCCATAAAGCAAACAAACAAAGAAATAAACAAATAAACAAACAAGTTGAAAAACTCTCATAAAACCTCCCCTCCTCTTGTCTCTCTTGACAGAATTTATTTTAAGATTTCTGATGATAGATTCTTCCTTCTAAATTCACCATCCCTCAGAGAATTCCCTGTCAGAATGTTCCCAAGTGAGCATTATTAGGAGAGCAAAGTTTTCCAGTAGTTGATCTCCTGCTTAGTTACCAACTCCCCGGAGTTATGTTTTGACAAACTCTTTACCCTGAACAGAAACTGACACTTTGTCCAAAGGGGATCCCACCTGAAAGGAGGATCAATAACCCTCTGTGGTGGTGCAGACCCACCCCCTCTCCTTGGGCTGCATTGTGATGTTGACATTACTCATTTTGTTCTTTTTTAATTACAAAATTCAGTTTAATGGGACTACTTAGTACTTTCTGACCTTGAACGAGGCTGATTTGAGGCAGTCCAATATCTTCCCGTTCTGGGTACAAGTACAGTGAGCTGGAGTGATTAGGCACTCCCTAGCCACACCTGGTTGCCTGGGAAATGTATCAAAAATCTTCCTGCATAGATCATAGACCACTTTGAAGAGTGCTGACTTTGTCTGACAAGAGTAATGACCACAATGAAAAAGAGTACTGACCAAAGTCAATCATCTTGTGACACTATAAACACTCGCCTTCAGCTCTTCACAATTGCAGCGGACTGTGTCTTGGCATCTTGCTCTGAGCTGGGTTGCATCTCAGGCCAGTCTCTGACCATCAGCTGGTAAAGCTTACGAAGGCAAAGACCATCCACCTACAAAATTCAACAAAAAGGAAAACCATCCATTTGTAAAATATGATAAAGGGAGATGTGAATAATCCACAATAACTTGATTTTGTAAGATCCTAGAGATCATTTGGCTACCAAAATTTAATATAATCTGCAGAAAGGGAAACATCTTAATTATAAGTTAACTTCCATATTTGTATATATATCTCTGTGTGTCATTTGCTTAGAGAACTTTGTTGAATCCATATTTAAATCACTGTAATGTATATAACCATACAGCCTGATATTATGATTTATTGTAGTAGTGTTAATGAATATTAAACTGCTGCTACCTTATAGTTATATAGGATCCATAATGCCATGTCAAATCACTGTCACTGAAACCCTTGTACATAAATTCTCCCAGACATAAGCCATTGACCATGTCTCAGACCAAGACTGGATATAGCTGCATCTAGACACCTCTCTGAGAAGGAGTTTAGCGAGCAAGGGGGTCCATTCTGAACTTTGTGACTCAATGGGACAGCCTCCCTTACCCCTTTCACTCACAGTCTCTGTGTAAAATCATTCCATACCAACCCCAAGTCAATTTAGATTTGCTTGTTCGTCCCATGTATTATTAGAGAGAACCTTGCCATTGAAATTTCTTGTCATGTTTTTAAAAATTCATTTTAAAATCACTCCTGCTAATATCTTTGATGATGATTCTTTAAGTGACTTAAAACACTTGTTCATAACACCTTCTGATGTTACCTTGCATCCTTATCCTTTAAAACTGCAACATGGAAAACACTCAAAAAAAAAAGAGGCAAAGAGATGATAGGAGACATTGATCCCACATAAAAAAATTATTTTACAGTATTAACATACAGACTCATGGAACATCTCCAGTGTCAAACAGAAATCTGAGGCCAAATTCATCGTGTCATATCACATTTGGATATGGAAACTGAAATTTGGCCTCCTGAAGTTCCAAATGTGAAGGACATAGAAGTTAAAAGTTCTGGCACAGGCTTATCTTAAATTTAATGGAGAGCTGTTTAATTTAAGATGTTAACATTAAAACATATCTGGATGGCACCCAAGACATTATAAAGCTATGATTTTCTAAATGTTCGTCACTCTGTACATTCTCTGAAACCATCTTTTTCATGCAAATAATTAGGTTTTTTAATTTTTAAAAAAAATATATCATGGGTATTAGCAAAAAGTCAATTCTTTGATCCTAATTCTAAATGCAAATAAGAAAAAGAAGGCACCTAGTACAAAGGGGTTATGTATTTCTTTTTCTACATAAAGGTCACAGTGAACAGAAGGATTTTTGTGTCAACATCACCCTTTCTATCCTGTTCAATATTCATCTTGCAAAAAAGCAATGCATTTCATTACTTTTCAAAATGGAAGTCTGTTACTTATTATGTTATTCTTGATCAATAGCAAATTTCCCACATAGATTTATTTGAGGACATTTGATATCTGGGCATTTGTCATCCTTTTAAGACTGAAATAAATTACATTTAAGATAAAATTTAATGTCTCCTTCCAGCTTTGACACAGATGTACATATACATACATATATACACATGCACATGCATGGATATCTACGTATATACACATATGTAATATATTCTAGCATGACAGATTTGCCTGTGTCCTAAAAAAGTAATTCTCAAAAACCCCAAACTTAAAATAAACCCATCACTTTCTCCCTTTCCTCTTCTTATCCTCACCACCTGGTGATGGCTGAATAATTGTCCTTTGTCTTTCTAATCATTCACACAGTACCAGAGTATTGTCTGCAGTTGTAGGGCCTCAGGCTTCACTGTGAAAAATGAACATTTACTTGACTAAAAATAAAGCTTTATTATTATAGAGAAGAAGATGATGCATTGCACAGCTCCACATTCAGCAGTCAGTATCTTCTGAGAGCCTCTCTAGTCTATGTCACTGCAGCAGACAAATGTGAAACTTTATTATAATAGAGTCTCATCTGCAGTCTGACTGATAGCCAAACTGGTATTTGACAGGAGATAATTCAGGTATGGGGCCACTTGGAGTCAGCTGAATGTGCCAGGAGTGACACTCATCCTCAAGCAGTTGCCACAGGTACGTAGATGCACATCTTGGAGATCTCAGATCTTCGGAGAGCATGGTGGCAGAGGATGTCATTTGTAGAGGGAGCTTGGCTGTAGGAATGATACTCATGGGATGCAGCGGAGCCACTCCTCAGCAGGAGAGAGGGATTTTCCAGCTCAGAACAATGTTCTGATTGCAGAGCCGAGATGATGTCAGAGACGCGTAGGCCTGATGGGCTGTGGCATGCTGCCAAGGCCACATTCTCATGCAGATTTGGGCCTGTCAATATGCAGTGAACCTGAAACTGGTACAACATGAGCAAATGTGGACCCGTTTCAGAACTAGCCTCATTCAATCAACTGTTTGGAGAAATTAACTCTGAACTTTGATCATATTTCTGAGGGAAGAAAAATTAACAGTCCCCCCCTCCTGGGGTAAAAACCAAAAAATGTCCTGTGTAGCCTCGGAGAGCAGCAGAATCCATGCCATACAGTCTTGCATGTGTTAACTTCATAAAGGCTTTCTGTGAAAGCACAGATGCATGTTTCAAAACTATTTTATCTTCTTTGTAGAGAAGGGAAGTTTTAACAAGTACCTACTGTAGAAAGAGAGTACTTCAGGAAGGTAGTTCCATATTGTTGCAACAAAAATGTTCAGTGAATGGTGATCTAGGAATGAGCCAGTGGCTCCCACATAAGCAGAATCACAGAACCACAGAATGGTACGGGTTGAAGGGGACCTTTGAAGAACGTCTTTCCCAAGCCCCTGCCAAAGCAGGTTCACCTAGAGCAGGTTGCACAGGAACATGTCCAGTCAAGTTTTAAGCCTCCCACCATGGTTTTGATAAATTGAAGGTTCCATTTCCTGGAGAGGAGCAGGAAGCAGAAACAGTGTTTCAGATAAAAACCTCCACAGGAATAGCAGTGTGTGTCATAGTGTATCCCCACATTCAGAGATGGTAATCTTTACAGTTTGTTGGAGTAATTCAGAAAGGATTGGGATTGTGATGATTCCAGATATAAGAAGGAATGTTACTGGGACAAGCGTCCCATCTTGAACACATCTTTGTGGCAGACTCTTCTGCAAAGTATTTTCAAAACCCACACAATTGGATATGGTTCATGGAGCTGGACACGGTTCATTAGACAAGTGTTCATAATGGCCTCCTGTTTCATCTGCTGAAAGTGAAATGCTTTGATCTTGCATCCAGGAGCAGATTTTGAGACTGCCTACAATATCATGCATGCTGGTGGTAATTTACCCTTAATTTTCCCATTCAGTTTGCATTGCAAAGCAGCAGGGAGGTTGGCTTAACTCTAAATGTTGTAGTGTCAAAAGAATCAGCAGGAGCCACTGCCAGCATTCTTGTGATTTTTTTTCTTTTTAGCTTTGAAACAGAAAGATCCTATGTTTGTTTATTAATATGCCTCATCCAAGCAGATAGTCAAAGACTTTATCAGCTTCCTGAACTTTTATGAAACTCCAGGACACTTTCAAAAATCAATTAATTGACTTACTGATCTTCAGCATTCATTTATGTATGCCTCTATCTGCTAACTAAAATTCCATATTAATAAAATACTATATTAATTCATTACCACTCCCATCAGTACATTGCCAATATTTATTGACAAGCTACTTCATTTTTGTTTTTTTAATGAAACTTCTTATATATGATCAATGTGCAATTGTTTAGGCATGGTTTGGGGTTTTTTTCCTACTTTTTAAAGGTATCAATTCAGTTTGTTGGAAAAAAAAAATCACATCTTTCTTTTATTTGTTTCCAAATTGCCACAGTAGTCTAGAATCAGAAAACCCAGGAGGGTTTTTCTGGTTGCTTTTATAAAGCATATTGTTTCATGTACCTGGTGTATTTTATGTTCAAAATGAGAAAAAATAAACTAAGCATTGGTCTGAATGGTTTGTAAACACAGTGAATATGATTCATTAAATTACTTCAGTAAACAAATGCAGTCCAAAAAACTTTAATTGAGCCAGAAGACTTTTCTGCTTGGAAACAGAGATTCCCAAGAAGCAATTTAAACCAATTTTTTTTTTTTTTTTTTATCAGAACGAGTATTTCACTCTCTAATCATCCAAGCTTTCCTTATCATACAGATCCTCAAACTTCATCTCAGACATAGACTGTTTCTGCTCCACTGCAACAAGTTGTCTCAGAAGCAACCTGTGGTGATTTGACCCTGTCTGGAAGCCCAGTGCCCATCAAAACCACTCTATCAATCCCACCATAAGCTCGACAGAGGAGAGAAAATGCAATGAAAGACTTGTGGGTAAAGATTAGCACAGGGAGAGATCACTCACCAATTACTGTCACAGGGAAAACTGACTCAATTTGGGGAAATAAGTTTACTTTATTACAAATAGAATCAGAGTAAGATAATCAAAAATAAAACCAAAAATTAAAAATGCCTTCCCCTCCCACCATCTTCCTGGGCTTAACTTTACTCCTGAATTTTATTACCTTGTCCTGGTTTGAGTGAGAATAGAACTAATTCTGTTCAGTAATTTTACTTTTCAGCTCAGTTCTTCTAACTAACTGCACTTTCTGAAGTCAGCAGCCTGTTCTCACAGACAGTGTCTGCTTCTAGCAGTGAGAACACCTCATGTTTAGAGTTACTACCAAGGATTGGTGTGCAGACCAAGGCCACTGCTGGATCTTGTGTACCACATTGGGGGGTGCAGAAAGTGGAAAGGCTGCACCTGCAGGGAGAAGCAGACAGGACAGGTGACCCTAAACTGACCAATGTGGGATTCCATCCCATACACATCATATTCGGTTTAGAGCTGTAGGGTCTCTGGGCTCTTCTCCCCTCTTGGACTGCTTTGCCAGCTTTTCTTGGCTTGGCTCGGGTCCTTTTTTGGTTCCTTCTGCCCACGTTGGGTGCCAGTTCCTTCCTCAGAGTACCCAAGGAGGACTCTGTCCATTCTGCCTTCGACCCAGTCTGTGTGTTCCTGAACCCTGTACCAGAATCCAGCTCCTGAACACAGCTCCTGAACACATCTCCCATCTACTGTGGGGCCCAGTCTGGGACTCCCCCGGTGCCTGAACAGCATCAGTGGTGACGGTGATGGAATTATCATCAGGGGGGTTAGGTTTGATACTGGTTTTGTATATATTTATATATATTCCATTTTTATTATTATTAATTTAATTTTCATTGAAGCTGTTCTAGTTTCCTTTTCTAATGGCTAAGTCTCTCTCCCTTATTCCCTTTCTGTTCCCCTTTGGGGAAGGAGTGTGTTCTAGTGTGGTGTTCTTTACGGACTGCAGGTTGATATCTGCTAACCACCATGGGCTGCAGGGAGACAGCCTGCTTCACCATGTCTTCACCATGGGCTGCAGGGGAATCTCTGCTCTGGTGCTTGCAGTACCTTCTCCCCTTCCTTCTTGACTGACTTTAGTGTCTGCAGAGTTGTTCCTCTCTGTCCTGGTTTCTGCTGGGATAGAGCTAATTACCTTCGTAGTAGCTGGTATAGTGCTGTCATTTGGATTTAGGATGAGAGTAATAACACAACTATATTGTAGTTGTTGCTAAGCCATGTTTACACTAAGTCAAAGACTTTTCAGCTTCTGACACTGCTCGGACAGTGAGGAGGCTGGGGCTACACCAAAAGCTAGAAGGGGACACAGCCAGGACAGCTGACCCAAAGGGGACACAGGGAGTATTCCTTACCGTAGTTTGTCATGGTGAACAATTAAACTGGGAGGTGTTGGCCAGGAGAGGTAGATAGCTGTTCAGGGATTAGTTGGGCAACCATCGTCTGATGATAAGCTATTGCATTGTGTATAACTTGTATTGTATATTCTTTTATCATTATGATTATTGTTTTCCCTTCCTTTTCTCTCCTATTAGACTGTCTATCTCAAATCACTAGTTTTACCTTTTTTCCAATTCTCTCCCTCATCCCACTGCAGGGGAGTGAGTGAACGGCTGTGTGGTGTTTAGCTGCCTGCCAGATTAAACCACAGCACTCTCACATAGTCTCACTCCTCTCTTTGACTGCAGTTGTTATTGCACAGGTCTTTTACTCCTTAAATACATTATCACAGAGGTGATAGCACTGTTGCTGATGGGCTTGGCCTTGCCCAGTTTCAGGTCTGTCTTGGAGCTTGTTGGCATTGCCTCCGTGGACCTGGGTGAAGCTTCTAACAGCTTCTCACAGAAGACACTCCCATAGCCACTCTGCTACCAAAACCTTGCCGTACAAACCCAATATGTCCCCTCTCAGCAGTTTGCAGAGGCAATTCAGTTGCATTTTTCCTCCTCTCTTCTCACTAGGATGAATTGTGAATGATTTAAGTATACACACATGTGACAGCTGCTTAAAAATGCATACAAACAAAATCCATCTCAACAGTAAATTATTAGCTAGCACCTGCTCCACAGTGAAGGATAGGTGGCAGAGTTAGTTTTAATAAATGAGGTAAAGCTCTATTCTGTAAATATATATTTGAAGTGCAAGTACAGAGACACGGAATATAAACCTGAAGTAATATTTTGCATTTTTCATAGTGGTTTGATGAAAAATAAATATAAATAAAAATAGTAACAAAATCTTTTTTAATAAATCCCTTCTGGTGTTTTTAACTGGATCATCTTAATTTCCTATGCATCCCTTTGGTAAAAATCTGAACAGTCTAAGATTTGTATTTTGAGTACAGAACTGGTCTTCATAAATTGATTATTACATTATCAATTATGTTCCACAATTTTATGTCTACATATATTATACCTCCTTATTTGTGTCATGATTTAGGGTCAGGGCAGCTCCTTAGACCTCTAACAGATGGTCTCTGTTAATCTTCATCCCACCCCAAAGGTGAAGAGAAAGGGAATAAGGGAGAGAAACTTAGCGATTAGAAAAGGAAACTAGAACAGCTTTAATGAAAATTAAAATAATAATAATAAAAATTGAATATACACAAATATATACAAAACTAGTATCAAACCCAGCTGCCCTGATGGTAATTACATCACTTTCACCACTGATTCTGTGGAGCAGGCTCCAGGAGAGTTCCAGACTGGGCCCTGCAGCAGACGGGAGCAGTGTTCAGGGATGGATTCTGGTACCAGATTCAGGAACACACAGATTGTGATCGAAGGTAGAATAGACAGAGTTCTCCTCAGATATTCTGAGGAAGAACTGAAGAGGACCTGAGCCAAGCTGAGCAAAGCTGGTAAAGTGGGCCTAGAAGGCAAAGAGGGGGGTGAGATCCCTTCTTATCCCTCAGCTTTATACTGCATATGATGTACAGGGGATGGAATCCTTCAGTGGTCAGTTTGGGGTCATCTGTCCTGTCTGCTCCTCCCTAAAGGAGCAGCCTTTTACTTCTTTCACAGCACAATGCGGTACAGAAGATCCAGCAGTGGCCTTGGTCTGCACACCAATCCTTGGGAGTAACTCTAAACATGAGGTGTTATCACTGCTAGAAACAGGCACTGTCTGTGAAAACAAACTGCTAAGTTCAGACAGCACAGTTAGAAGAACTGTGTCATGAGTATGAGTTCAATACATTAATGTTGTTAGACCTTTTTTTAGCATGCAAATTGTCCTGGTTTGAGTGAGAACAGAACTAATTCTGTATTGAACTTTAATGGGATAAAAATATCTACCTAATGTAGTACCTAGAGAGGTACTACACAAACATGAAAGTTTAATAATATCCAAAAATAAAATCCAGAATTTGGGAAAGATCAGTCAGCACATGACCAATGTGATTCATTTCACAAATGCTAGAAAGTATTCACAAACTGCAGTGCTGAATGGAAGCTATGAACTTGTAGGAATTATCTACCAGGAACCCAAATCTTACTTCTAAATGCTTTTAAATCTCCCTTGAAATTACAAGTCTTAGGGTACAAACAGCTATTGTTGGATGCCTCTAACTTCATATAGACATGTAAAAGTTGGAAGTCTGCATCTAAGATAGTTGTCCAAGGATGTCCTCAGCAAATTCTTCCTTTCTTGGGGGGAAAACTTGCATTTCCAAAAGGCAATTGGTCTCATGCAAAGATAGATGACTGGTGAGATGCCTTGTCATCTTTAAATGTCTCTCCATAGTTTGTGAAGGGTGAGTATCTTAAACTTCAAGTATTTATATTTCAACAAAGTGAGATGAATTCCCCTATCACTACTACTTTAAAAGTCCTGAGGCATGAGTTTAGGCAGTATCATTGCAAATGTGTAATTACACTGGAATGGAATACATTGACCTTAAGTGGATTCTTGCCAAAATATTATTCTTTTCCAACCCAAAGTGTTTTGCAGAACCGTATTATGTTTCTATTTCTGATTAATTATGTAGTTGTTATTATATTCTATATACTTAGCTGCTCACTGGTGGCTCATTTTCAGAGGACCACCTCTCCTGTAGCATATTCAACAAGGTCTGATCCTTCCCAGCTTAACTTAAGGCAATAAAATAATAACTCTGTAGACTTGAATCACTATCTAGAATTGTCATGTCTTTTCATTGTCTGCTAAAGAAGGTGGATGAGGCAGAAAGCTGGGGGATATCTAAGTTCCTAATTGGATTTAGAGAAATGTTGGTACTTGGATGGAGTGGGTCCATCCAAGGTTAAGCATCAATCTCATGAAACAGACAAGAAAAACAAAGCCAGTTACCAAAGTATGAACTGCAGTGCAAGTCATAAAAAATGAACTAAGTTTCTGCCACTCTCTTGGATATTGTTTTAAAAAGCTCAGTGCTGTTTCCAATTCCCTGAGTTTGTGTACATGTTATGGAACTCTGTGTCTTCTTCACAGAGGATATGAATCTATGACAGCTCTCAGTTTGGGACTTGACCTCTAACAAAAAAAAATCCGAACTGGGAGATGAGTACTGTTCAGTCAGGATAACTTCCTAAATGCATGAGATGTGTAACCTTGCAGATGTAATATATTGACATCAGGGCTGATGAGATCGATGTTAAGCCTGTTTGAGAATAAGTTAGAGCCTGTACCTGTATTTGGCAGCTGTGAAAGTCAGATTGCCAAGTCTTACAGAGAAACAAGAGTTAGTATGTAATCAAAAACATTTCAGATACACTGAGGTTATAGGAAGGTGATTGTAAAACCATAAAGCAATGAAAAGAGCAATCATCTGCAGGTATATTTTTTGAAAATATTTCTAACCCATATATTAAACCTAAATATCATATTTTCCACTATATTTAGAATATTAATAAAACCAAATTGGAGTAAAGATTTTTGCAGAAACAATTCAAAAGTTTCTGTGACTTCTGATTAAAAATTGTTATAGTTCTGCAATTTTGCATCTCAGGTACTGTATCATTGTGATATAAAGCTCAAAGACACAGCCTGCACAGTGAATATTTGTTAATCTAGTTATACTGGATAAAACAGTATTCAGTAACACAGCACTCGCTAAGTGATAATGATTAACCCACTTTTTACATAATTCCAATTTTAATAAGCAAGCTCCAGTGTCCCAATTCTACTCTTCCCTTTTATTTTGTCTGGATCAGCAGGTAATGACTGAGATTATTGTAAGGATATAGTCCTGAAGAAGCTATAGCAGCTCATTTTATCAAGCTAAATTAAATGGAAGAAGCTTGTTGCTTCATTCCTATGTACCTTTAGAATTTCTCTCTGCAGAAACCTAAAAACACTGACAAAGATATTTCTTTATCAAATGTAAAAACACACACTTCTTTAAACAAGAACTAACTATATTTCAATAGACCTGAGGATGTTAAATTCCTCATTCTTACAACCAGGATTTACTGGTCACAATAACAGCAACATAAACATGTGTTGGGTTTTTAAAGACTAGCTAGAACAGAGCTATACTCATGACAAGTGTCACATTTTCAAGGATTAGTCATCTGGATGATTAAACAAGATAAAAGAAGCTCACCATGTAATTTACACTCCTGGGTATATGTTTGGACAGGGAACTCAGACTGGATTATCTTGATTTCTCATTAAGAATTCTTTATGCTACTTTCTGAGAGGAGGGGGCAAACATGTCTTTCTTGAAACTAATAAATGGGAAAGTTAACATTTTCTACTGTGTAGATGTTTTTTAGAAAACAATACAAATATTTTTGAGAGAAAATAATTGTTTGTTATGCCCACTAAAATCTTTATTTAATAGCAATGTCACTAGCAGATTAACTTCAGTACTTTGACCTGCCAGGATTTTAATCCATATTCAAATTACACCAGATTTAACTGAGGGGAATTACATCCTTTTCAATGCTATAATGAGAACAAATTCAAACTCATCACTTCAAACTGCCATATATGTACCTTTTCATGTCCTATCATTTGTTTTCCAACAAGGAGAAAGTCCATATTCCATGTGTACTTCCACGTGTGAAATAAGCTTTGTGCATTAGAATGCAGTATTTGCATGTTCAGTTTCAATTTCTAGCCAGCACTCATCTCAAATTCACATCCTACAGTACTATAAAAACAAGAACACAAGTAAATAAAAAACTGGAAGCATGCTTCTTTAAAAGTTTTTATTTTTGTTTTTTTCTTTGTCATTGGCAGGACACTGTCCTACTTTGCCAAGTTTCTGAAATGAACCTTGTCCTGCTGGTTTACTGCATGTTCCCAAATGAATACAATTACAGGATAAAAATGGAATTCCTGAATATGTCACAATGCATAAGAATACATCTCCTTTTTAAGTTCTTGTAATGAATTTTCTAAAAATAAAGGACAAGGAACACAATTTTCTGGACAGTGGGAGATTTGTATTGGTCCTACAATTTGAGCTATTGTAGGCTTCTCTCACATTTTACTGAGTTTTGTTACTTTTTAAACTGATTTGCATGTAGAATGAATGTTACCCAGCTGTTCATATGAATACATTACTTTTGGCTTTCAAACAAATAAAAAATAAGCAAGACTATGCTCTGTGTGTATGTATGGAAGGAAAGGGACAACAGACTAGATTATATATTATGCTTTATAGAGAGAGGTAATATATTCATACATGGAAAGAAATAAAAAAGGAGGGGAATACATATAGCATATAAATGAGTAGTTAAAGCCTTTCTATACTGCGGATCTTTGGTAAAGATTACTAAATCCTGGGAAATGAGGAAGGGCACTTGAGGAGATGAAGAAAAACTTTCAGCTTTTTGAAAGCTGATACTGTTGGCTAAAAGAAAAGAAGACAGATGATGAAGATAAAGGTCTCCTAAAATGTTTCAAACAGTTCATAGGCAGAGTCTAACACCAAATTAGGAAGCAGAAACAACATCACAGACTCTATCTGATACATTGGTTCTCTGAAATTCCTGCATTATTTTGCTAATCCGTTCCCAGAATTCACAAACTACTTGTACCGCATTCTAAAAACCTCCTGAGAAAAGCTTGTCTTTAAAATTCAGTCTGAATAAGGTTTAGATTGTAACTGTTTCTCTAGCTGAGATCAAAGCCTTATATATGTCCCCATACAAGTCCTACCAAGAGTCAGGGTCCTGTTTAAAACTGGCATTTTATTGTATCAGAGAATCACAGAATACTTGAAATAGGAAGGAACCTCTGGAGATTATCTAGTCAAGCCACCTTCTCAAAGGTTCCTCAGGGACATGTCTAGTTGGGTTTTTAATATCTGTAAGGATGGAGGCTCTAAGACCTCTCTGGTCAACCTGTATTTGACTACTCTCTTAGGAAACATTTTCTAATTTGAATATCAGTAAATTTTTTTTTTCTGATATTTAAAGGAAAGTTCTTTTATTTTCATTTGTGCCCATTGCCTCTTTTCTTGACACCTGGCATCACCAAAGAGTATGGTTCTGTCTTCTTTACTTCCCCCAACCAGATATTTATATACATTGACACAATCCCCCTGAGCTTTTTCTTCTTCAGGTCGAACAGTGCCATCTCTCTGCTTTGCTTTCTGTGACAAATGCTCCAGCACCTTAATTTTTTGTGGCCCTTTGTTGGACTTGCTCCAATATATCCATGGCTTTCTTGCACTTGTGAGCTTATAACTGGAATCCACACTCCAGATATGTCTCACCAGGGCTAACCAGAGGAGAAAGATCATTTCCCTTGACCACCTGGCAAGACTCCTCTTAATGAAATCCGGGAGGCTGTTGACCTTTGCTGCAAGGGCATATTGCTGCCTTTTGGTCAACTTAGTGTCCATTCAGTCTTCTGCAAAGCTGGTTTTGAGCCAGATGTCCCTAAGTCTGTAGTGTAGCATGGGATTCTTTCTCCTCAGGTGCAAGGCATTTCACTTCCCTTTGCAAACTTAATGAAATTACTTTCTCTATGTTTTTCCAGACAGTTCTGGTTCATCTGAATGACAGTACACACTGATACATATCAGCCACACCTTACATACAAATTTATATCACCTGGGAACTTGCTGACCCTGTGATTGTCTTCCAACTGCATGTTTTGCTGCTGATTGAAAACCTTTGAGTCTTACAGTTTATTGATAGCTTCTTTGTTTAAAATCCTGCTTTTTGGAGGTCTCATCTAATCATCTTACTATCTTATACACATTGGTAGCTGGTTTTAATTTCTTGTCTGGTTTAAGCAACTTTCAGTCCAGCTCTGTCCACTTACCTAGTTTGTACCTCATCAGTTAGTTTGTGAGAATGTTATGGGAGACAGTATTGAAAGCCTTGCTAAAATCAAGATAAACAATGTCAGTTACTGTCCCCTTGTCCACAGACGTAGTCATTTCATCATAGAAGGCTACTGGGTTGTTCAAGCATATATGACTACTCCCAATTCCCTTTTTGTCCATCCTGTGTTTTGAAATGGCTTCCAGGAAGATTTCCCTTACCACCTTTCTAGGGACTGATACGATGCTGACCAGCCTGCAGTTCCTCAGACCTTTCAAAGATAATCAAGTATGACCTTGTAATGCTACTAGACAACTTCCTCATTTCTCATGGGTGCATCCCATTAGGTCTCGTGGACTCATGTCTGTCCAATTTGTGCAAGTGTTCCTGATGTGGATCCTTCTCCACTGAGGGGAAGTTTTCCTTGCAATAGGCTTCCTCACTGGTCTCAGGGGCCTAGAATTGCTGACAGCAAGTCTTACCAGTAAAGACTGACATAAGTGAAGGTACTCACTCTTCTCCACGTACTTTTATACAACTATGAACCTAGACAGATTTCTACTGCTAATTTCCATCTGACCCTCCTGACCTTCCCTGAAATTATTGGAAAGTTAATTCTGCAGTGAATTCATACCTCAGTAGTCCAGATATACATTCTGTATGACTGACTGTCTTTGCTTTTCTTGGTCGGCAGTAATACTTTTTCAGTATACCTAAGTATAGTACTTACTATAAGATAGTCATTAGAGATAAAATAAGTAATGAATATGAGCAGAAGTATAGTGTATGACTAACTATTATAAATAGCTCTGATATATTAACTTTAATTAGGCTAAGCAGGAGTCAAGGACTTCTAAGGGCAAAAGATTCAAAAGAATAGTGCAAGCAGCCAATATAGTTTTTCCCTTATTCAGATGCTGACAAAATCTTAAAAACATAGTCATCCCTGGATTAAGATGAGGGACAGGTTCCCACCTACAGATGTCTGAATTGTTCTTAAAACTTCATTGCTGAACTTCAGTAAAATAAGTAACATTCCTACCCTAATGGAAATGTCCTTTTCAGTGCTGGTTTTTAATTTTAGTTTTAATATTACATTTATACATTTCATGTGCAATGAAAGTTATTTGTTTCATTCTGTATCTATGTAATTTACCTAAAATCATGATGATTTTATTTTATGTACATCTCCATAGCAAATGATTGGCCATGTATATGCATTGTTTGTCATTCACTTCTTGTTTTCGCTGTCGAAGTACAAGTTTTTTCATCTGTGACCATGAAAGCCGTTGGGCTTTTCCACTCATTGTAGTAGGCTCCCTGAATTATTGTGATTAATCACCTCACCTTTGAGGAAGAGGAAGTCAAGATGAACACTGCATAATCCAGATTTGTCAACAGGACTTTTTGTTTTCTAATATTTACTTAGGGTCTAAAGCTTCATTTGGGTCTTCACTCATGTGGTTTCAGCTTCATATCTGGTAGGCTTAGAAGAAGAAGCAACTGGCAGTAGCTGTGTCAGTGGCTTATTTGAGACTTTGACCTCATATTAGTTGCTTCTAAAAGCTCAAGAGAGGATGAAATTTTACATAAAAATAGAAATGGGCAAGAAAAAAAATTTCCAGACTGTGATTTCAAAAGTTTCCCTATTTCTCATTAGGACAAAGCTGACCCTTTTAAGTTTTCAGTGAAGAAAAAAACACAAATCCAAAATAAACAATATTGCAGTAGCAACATATTCAACAGTAGTGTTATGCCTGGTTGGCAGCTGCAAACTCATGTTCTACAAACCAATGTAGTGATGTTATTGTCAAAAAGCAGGTTATTTTATAGACCCTAAAAGGGAATGAGAAAGGATAGTGGGAATAGAAAAGAACAACTGGACTAGAATGACCATTTTGCATAAATCTCCAAAAGTGCAAAAAAGATTAGGAGCACACAAAATGGTAAGAGCGTCAACTTTATTATGAATAAATCAAGCAAGCTTACTCAGTCTATGCCTAAATATTCTCAGAAATCTCCAGTCCTCCAGCCAGGGGATCAAGCTGGGAATGTTTTAGTTCTCTTTATATTGAGAGAAAGTGAATTGAAGAGGAAACTCCATGGCAAATAGAAAAGGAAAAAAAAGATTGTAGATAACAAGACACACCATTCTTACATGTAATTAATATGTAGCTGAGGTGTGAACCCAGATCAGAAAGTGATTTCCAAGTCTTGTACGATTTCTGAAATACATTTCCAAGTTCCACAGTTCAACCTTGTAAGTTTGTAGAAATGCAGAATTTCTAGGGCATGTAAAAATACCTGTAAAATGAATACTCTCAAATAATAGGTGATTGATTCACTTTTCTAGTCTTGAAAATACTGTGATAATAAGTAAATATGGAACTAGATAACATGTGATCATTAAAAACAGTCACTGTAATGTAAACTCCTTCCTTCCTTCCTTCCTTCCTTCCTTCCTTCCTTCCTTCCTTCCTTCCTTCCTTCCTTCCTTCCTTCCTCCCTTCCTCCCTTCCTCCCTTCCTCCCTTCCTCCCTTCCTCCCCTCTCTGTTATACTGGATCAAAAAACTAAAATGAATTTCAGGGGATAGGATGTCTGATGAGAGAATACACGTGAAGATATTCCAATTACACCCCAGTCCGGAAGAAAGAAAGGACCCCAAGAGGGTGAAGCTTTAATAAAAACAGAGTGTTAAAAGACTCCCCAGTTAAAATGATGCTTCCATTATACATGTGTGGGCAATAGAAGAGATAAGAAAGAAAACATTAATTATAGACAAAGAAACAGGATTTAAACTAACTCACTAAGGCTAACCTACCCTTGAAAAAGATGAGGGGACAGACCTTACAGGAGGTACATACTATCTTCCGTGGAAGCATTATCCAAGATTATAGGGGTTTTTTAACATTAGGCTTGGGGTTTTCAAAATAAATTTTCCAGTTTTTAATCAAGAACATAATCCTTTTCTTTTGTAGAATAAGTGTACATCATTTTCACTGTTACCTTTTCCTGGGAATGAACACTTCAAGGGATATATGACAAGAACTGAACATTTTATTCCTAATAGAGGCAAATGCATGGAGCTATGTTCAGGCATATTCTTCCCAGTGGCTTCTCCACCCAAAATGTTACTTGATAGTGTCAAGATTCAGGCCATGTTTTCCTAGCATATTTTACAGCAAAAAGAGTCTGAGGACCAGCAACATCTCAGTTAATGCCTAGCACCTGTAACAGTGAGCTGCTGGAAAGAAATTCTTCCGACAACCTTAACTGGTTCCTATATTGCAAACTGCAGCTAGCAAACAAATAGGTTTTGTGATCAGGAATGTCTACAAGCATCTCTGTAGTGGAAAAGGTAAAAGGAATTAAAAAAAAAAAAACAAAACAAGCATAAGAAGAAGAGAATCAGCAAGGAAGAAACAATGAAAACTATAAAACAAGGCACCAGAGAAATATCAATATTAAAAACCTGTGGAGCTAAATAAGATACAATGAAGAAAATAATACTGGGAAGGAAAAGGAACTGAGAGTGTCTTGACTTTCTCCATCTATCCTTGACTGCCTTTTTAGGTTAAAGGAAAGAGCTGAGACAGTCTGGGGTTTATTAAAATCCTCATTCAATTTTCCTTTGTTAATTAAGAAAAATCAAGGAAGAGATACACAGATTCTATTTGATTAGACGTATTTATGCAAGTTTGTGTCCTAACAGATTGCATTTCAAAGTCATCCACAAAGTCATGAGTCCTTTAAAGTAGCTCTCTTCTGATCTTTTAGATTCAATTATTCAGACTTTTTTTCTGGAGGTGCTAACATTACATCACATCACATGCAGAGTCTGTCTTATATTTGTCCAACACAGTTTATAAGACAAGGCTTTAACCGGGGAAATTTAAGCCATTGTGCTCTGCTTTTATGCAGCAGCAGACACACAAACTATGATCTTCATTAGCATCAATTCTCTTGTGTTGCTGAATCCCAACATCTTTTTCAGCAGTACCTGCACCTCCCAGTGCTTTCCACAGATGTGCAACTTTTCATTAGATAAACAGGTAGATGAGTGCTTTCAGGACTAGACCCTAGCCAATATCCTCTGTTCCCTTCAGTCTCTTCTTCATATTAAAATGTAAGTAGGTAGATCTTCCTCTGTATATAATGGGTAATCAATGTACAATACAAAGAGACATACAAGTCCTACCAGTGAAGTATATGAGCCTACATAAAAGGTAAAATATATACATTTTACAGCCTAAATTTTAAAATCATGTCCAGCACCTAACACCTGTCCCCTCATACTCTTTCAACATATCCTTTGTCAGTATTATTAGTTTCCCCATTATAAGACTCTCTTCACATTTCCTTGTTAATTTATGTCATATTCTTCAGTGCCATTTATATCACTGTTGTGATTTTAGGAGGTCCAGTAGATTAGGATTGGGTAGACACTTTTCTCCCTCTTATCAGACATATTAATTGTCAATAAACTGCATTGACACACAGTAATTTATTTCTATTTCTGTACAAGTATAGATTTAAAGCAGTAGATTCAAACTTTGACTTAGGTGTAACTGAAGGCAGAATTTATCCTACATGTATATTGGTTTTAACATTCAAATTCCTCTGTGATAGCTAGTTACAGCACATTTTTTCTGTATGAAGGAACCTGTATGAGGTACCTGTGGGATCATGAAAACTAAGTATTTACTTCAGAATTGCAAAAGCCACAATGCCTTTTTCTCTTTGACTTTTACTATATGATTATCAGCCATGGGATAACTTGGGTATTATTAACCTTTTTCCTTTACTGTATAAAAAAAACCCCAAGAGGTAACAAAACCTTGAAACACCTTTCAGGGACTGACAACAAATACTAGGCTGATATCTTTCTAGTGTAAATTAGCATAACTCTCTTTTTGTTTACTTAAACTTGCTGACATTTGTACCTCTAGCTTTTTAATGTTCCTGAGGTGATTCTCAGAGCTGTGTAATTTCTTAGCTTTTACCAGCACATCAGGGTTACAGTAAATTAGAAAGAAGATATTCAACAACTCTTCAAATCAGACCTGCATATTAGAGCCATTCAAGAGATGTATCTGAAGGCTTGATTGAAATATAAATATTTCATTTTGGGTCATTTTTTTCATTCTGGTAGGTATAGTTCTTTTTCCTTCCTGTTGAAAAGAAAACCCAGTCACTTAGGATTCATGACAAACATTTTCTTCAGTCTGAAACAGAATATTTTATTTTAGCGTACTTGAAATAGAAGTCAAGAGAAGTCACATTTTAGATAAGCAAAATCTATCCTGATTTTACATTTTTATCTAATAATGTAGTGCTCAGGGGTTTCATGTAAAGGTATGAAATGCACAGGGTCAAGACCTTTCCTGATGTAGGGATATGTCCACTTACAGCATACAGAGGTTACTAAAACAGTCTCATATATTTTGGTAGAGGTAGATCTCCCTCACTCTTTTCTGTTAGACCCATGATATTCTTCACAGACTATTTAAATATTCATTGGGCAAGAGGAAAGCATAAAAATGACTACATGACCTGCTTTTTCAGGTGTTCTTCTGGGCAGGATACATTAATTCAAATCCCTACTCTGAGTCATCCAAAAATAGAACCGAGACTTCACAGTGTTCCAGCACCTCACTTGTGGGGAAAAGCGAGTCTGACTAGCTGGATTTTATGGCAAATGCTTATAAGCTGTCTTCACATTTCAGAATGCTCTGTCACTCTCATTTGGGACAATAACAATTTGGTAGATTTGTCTCTGAGCTATGTTTCCCAGTGAATGACTGATTTGTTGACAATGTAATACCCAGCTGTACTGGCTATCTATTATAAAACACACATATTGAAAAGAAAAGTATATCAGACAAGGAAGAAGCTACCTCTGTTTACCAGACAACATCAGGACTTGAGAACACTACAATGTTTCATACTGTAGTCAATTAGTACTTCAGGTTTCTTTTTCTTTTTTCCCCTCTTACATGATATTTTAAAGAAATATGAGGAAGAGCAAGTTCTCATAATCATATACAACACAGATTCGATTTCAGAGAGATTATTCCCAAATTATTTGCAGAAAAGGTCTGAAGTAGTGTTTGATGAACAAAGCTCTAAGTAAACTCCCAAGCCATATATTTTTTGGTAGTTTAACTAATGTTACTACACAGTTGAAGGAAATTGTCTGCATTTGTGTTCGTGCTGCACCTAGACCAACAGAGAAGTGTTGATACAGTGGATCTCATTATGTAATCTCTGGGACAATGAAAGTATGCTATGGGAGCTAATGGAAAAAAAAAAACAAACAAAATTGGAAACATCCATACCAAAAGCATCAGAAAGTTAGGAAAGACAACAATACTGGGAAGATATTCTGCTTCACTAGACATTAGTGGTCTTCATCAGTAGGACTATTACAGAGCCTTGCTGCCTCCTGCAGTCAAGACTTCCTGGTAACCACAAGGAAGAATCAGTATCTCTTTCAGAGCAATTAAGTCTTTTAAGGCTAGGATAGTAAAAGTGACAAAGAGATAGAATATGGTAGGTGAAAGATACTAAGAAGTATTTTGAAGGGTAGTGGAGAAAAAGCTGGAGACACAATATCAGACAATGAAAGAATAATAATGATCTTTAAGAATAAGATTCAAAAACCAGAAACCAAGAATCTAAAGTCTGAAAATATATTCCAGAGGTAAAGGCAGTATTAGAAGTCCTGATATTGTGAAGATAACAGGAAAAGATACCAAGTATTAATGCCCAAGTCTTTCCCTTAACAATGTATTTGATTATTTTCTTTACCATCCATGTGCACTGCTCTTTTTTGATAAATTTATTAAATGAAGCCTGAAGAAAGGGTCTGGTCCTTATCTGTTTGATCATCTTTATAAAAATGCCTATAGGTGATCTCCTTTTTTTCAACTAAATTTCATTTATTTTACCATCCATCTGAATTATTATAAATAAAGAAGGAATAAAGCAAGTTTGATGTTTTATGTTTCATTTTCTATTTGCAGGTTTCAGATTTGAGACTAAGGCTCAAAGTCTGAAAGAAGGATAGCACAGATTTTCTATTTTTCTATTCATAAGCAGAATAATTGGGTATTTCTGAAGCACATGAAGCAAATAAAAGTCTCTTTTATTATTATTCATAACTAAAATTCTAGTCTATTTTTATTCTTGCTGTAGATTTTATGGAAAGCTATGCGTCTGAGTCAGCACCTCAAAGCAAAGCTCATTTCCAATTCATGACATCTCTTTTTCCTCCAATTACTTAGCTTCATTTCCTTCTCGTTTCATTTTTTCCCTTTTGACTCTCACTCAGATGAAATTGCTACACAGTGCAATTCTCCATTTCAGAGAGATATATCATATACTTGAGTAGGCTTTAGTTTAACTAGGTTGTCTTTGTTTTTTTTTTTTTTAAACTACCATAATTACATGGCCTTGACGTATAGAGTTAGAGTGTAGGAAGGAGAAAGACTGTATAGGAAGAATGCCCATTTGTGCATTTTATTATGGCTGTTGTGGTCATATCTTTAAAGTGTCATTTTTCACTCTTCCTTCCATTCTGTTGTGTTGATGGCTTGTCAGATCTCTAAATTTATCTCTTTCATGGTTTTTTTTGCACTCTGGCTTTCTTCAAAACTTGATTCTATTTATTGTAGCTCCTCTACTTCTCTTTCTTTTCCATACCGTATATCATTTTTTCTGCTCTACTGTATCATCAGCTGTGATTGCCAAAACTTGAGTTATTTTTAGTAATATTAGGGTGCAAGGAGATGTCAGACATATAATTTGTGTGCACTTACTCTTTAAAACCCAAGGTACTATGTGTTCTTGAGTAGTAAGAATTTCCAGAGAGGATCCTATAAAGCATCTGACAGAAGCGCTAAGATATTCACTAAAAATTCATCCCGATCTGTAAATATATTTCTAATCACTGCTTTTGCGGTGGATTTTCTTGGCACACATCCTGCACTTGCCTGGAAACATATTGTCACATTTAAGGGCTCCAGGGCAGCAAGGTTTTCAGAATATACCTTGAGAAGTTGTTCTGTGAATCATTCACACACAATACAGAGGAAAAAGATCCTGATACAGGTCTTTGGAGGGGGAGGTATTTTAAAATTATTTTCCCAAACAAGTATCTTTGTCTTAATGACGGAAGAGCAAAAGAAGTCTTGCTTACATGTACAGGAAATCGCTGAGCTTGTTCATGGTCCTCCACTGTATTTAATGCCTGTGAATTGCTGCAGCCTCCATGACGTATGATATCACAGAGCTCCAGCAGACTAGGAAAAACTGAAATGTATTTTGTTTACTCACAAAGCAAGGACAGAAAAGCAGAGCGTCCTGACTGTTATATATACTATTTTCCACAATAACTGGTTGGGTTTTTTTAAAGACTACTTTACAGGAAGAGAAATGGCAGGTATAGCAGTAAGTCTGCTATTAAAAATCACGCACTTTATGCACTGGAGTGCTTATTCAAAAATAGCTCATACACAGAAAAATATAGCCCCTGTAGCATTGCCAAGGTCAGTGAGAGTTAAGATGATCTGAACAAATGTGGATTCTGCAACTGAAAGCTTAATGTTAAACATCAAGTACTTCTGAAGTTTCCCTTGAATTTGAGCAAGTTAAATCATTGCACTTACTACGCTTATCAGGTTGCTTCTCTCCAGTGACATCCAGACATTAATATTATCTGACTGAGTGACATGATGACAACTGCATAAAAGTGTAGTGTCTCTGGGTCAGATTCTTCAGTGAATCAAGACAACGTTCCCAATTTACCTTAATTGATGACACGACCAAGGATCCTAAATTACAATTCTTACTGGAAAATGGATATATCAAAAGCAGAGTGTCAGCTGCTCAGAGGTGAACTTTACAAATAAAGAGTTCCCAAAAGACTAAAAATGTTTCTCATTTTTAACTCAAACAGGATGAACTGGCATATTTGGAAGACCCCTCTTTGTTGGTCTTTTGATCTGTAGTCAGCAAAAGCAATGATCTAACCCCAACGAATAATATACCCAAAAATAAACCCAAAGGTAATAAAAAATTATCTGAGCCATCAAGCTGTAAGTAATCATGAAGTATGGAGCAAGGAGAAGGTAAGTGCAATTTTAGCATTGGTACAGTATATTAATGTATTCTTGTTTAGAGTAGTTTCATACACCATTCTTGATTAAAGATTTATTTTCTTTGTTTTCAGTTGTGATGGAAATACTTAAAGTGAGAAACATCTGAAACATTTCCAGTGAATAAATATATTCTTTCAGACCACAGGCATACCTGTGTTGATTCTGCAGGGCTAAATGGAGTAAAACTAAAAACACCTTCATGTTGGTCAGCAGCTCCGAATACCTAGATGGAGCAGAGCTGAGTTAGGCAGTGCTATTTTTACATAGGAAATTTTTGCAGAAGTACAGCAGTTCAAATATGAAGATGATGCAGTCATGGCAATGTAAGGAGTGAACAATTAAAGTCACGAGAAGTCTCTGAGTTCTGTCTAGATAAGAAGTGAGCATATATCCAGAAACAAGCAAAGAATCTGTATCCAAATGAATGGTGCTTGCAGCAGAAGCAGAAGGTACCTGAAGACAGAGAACTGTCTCTCTCCCTGCACTCAAGGTGTGGGACTCAATCCCATTAATAGTTAATGACAACAATACACAGGCAACAAGGTGAGAACAACTCCTTGTACAATAACTCAAGAAAGCAATTAAATATGAATTCCCAAAGAATATTTTTGGCAAGCTTACAATTAGTTCAGATGTGAATATCCTCCATCCCCAGTGTGTTTACACTTACAAACAGACACATAGCAGAGGTAATAACTGTGGACGTGATTCTCTAAGAGTTCATTTATGAAGCCTGAGGTATTTATATCTTCCTTGCATACCTGTACACAATGCTCTGTAAATGCTTCTGCAAATATAATATTCCATATGTTTTATTATACATATGTTATGCTATTTAATACAGAGATCCATTATCCTGAGGATAAAGTGGCTTCCATCATGTGGATGTGTTTATTTTTGAAGGCTTTTTAGCACTTCCATGGTTACATGAAAAGTTTAAACTATTACAGTATATCCTAAGTGTAAACTGAAATTTGGATTCAAAGTACAGCTTCATTTATTCAGTATTTGCTAATCGTTAATCTCTTTCTTTTTTTTTCCTTGAAAATGCTCATCAACAATTTAACAATCCACAGTGCATGATAATGTCAGATATAAACTTGTCTTGTGGTTATAATAAATAACATTTTTCAAGATCGCAGTGAGCGTCTCGGTATTCTTCAACTATATGGTCAAAATAAAGCTGCAAAAGTTTCAGTAGTCCATGTCTAACAGTGCTGGTTTTATTTATACCATTTTGTGAGTCAGCTTACTGATTACTATATATGTATATATGTATGTTTATATATGAATACATATAAATAAATAAAAGCAAGCAAAGACAACGTATGTTGGCATGTGATTAAAAAACCTCTATCCATAAAGGATCACCCATAAAACTTAAAGTATTATGTATGCTTGATTTAGATCTGGAATTCCATTTTCCTTAGCACTGTTTTCATAAGCTTGCAACCTCTGTTACTTACAAAGCCTCAGAACATGTCACAACTCACTGATAATTATCTTCATTGTATAGGGAACGTCAAGAAGAGACAATTACATGGACTGATTTTTCCAACAGTTAGACAAAAGTATTTCATCCCATTTTCTACTCAAAATATTTACTTTCCTTACCTAATGATTTTGGTCAAATATTGTCCTGTTTTCGAAGCTAAAGAAGCTTCAAGTTCTGTTATCTGGAAAGCCAGGAGAGAAGTAGATATATTTTTAGAGTACTATCATTACTGTAAAGTCCACATCTGCACAGAGTAAATGTCTATTTGTTATAGCAGCTTCAGTATCTGCATGCAGTGATGGCTACTAGACTGCAGAAAGGAATGATACCTTTCTTCCCAGCTTCTGTGCCTTTCTCCACAGACTGTATAACAACATAGTCTGATTACATAGTCTTATTACATATAAAATCTCGGTCCTATGGGTACAAATAAGGATAACAGGACCTAAACCCAGGACTGAATTGCATTAGAAATTAATGTGATAACATCTACGCTTCATAGACATCAAGAAGATAATTATGACTCTTTGACTAGATGTAGAGCACAAAAACAAATACTAGAAGATTATATTCATGCATAAAATGAAAATGATGTTTTCATTAATTCCTTCTTTACATGCTTACATAAGGTTATACAAAACAGTTTGAAGTTCAAAAATTGTCATTTCCTAAGAATTACATTGGAGAAAAAAAAGGCAAATTATACTTGATTTAGGTACACTACAATTAGAAATGTGTGAATATAATTTCTATTATTGGTAAAAACAGTGAAAATACATTAAAATGTAGCACATGCATTATGCATCTGGCTTGTTTACTGTCATACAAGAAAGAATTTACTATAAAATAACACAGTATGCTTCAACTTTGAAAGTACTGTGTTTTTGGTTTTGATTGAACAACAAGAAATCTTGGGAAAAAAAAAAAAAACAATAGCAGGTTTTTCCTGACATTTTACTGAATTTAAAAAAAAATAAATCTTAATTTTCAGAACAAAAATTAATATCCAGAAATTCAGCCTGTGTTCTGTGAGCTTAAAAAGCTTAAAAATAAATATTCTCTTTTCTCCAGTGGTTCACTAAACCTTGCCCAGGTTCAGCTGATAATGAAATATTGTTATGAGAGAGAAGTTACAAAGAAATATATTTATGAAGAATTTAATAAATATGAGTGGAAAACCCCCAAGGACTTCCATGACTGCTGATATGCATACCTTTTCTTTTAACATTCTTTTGTCTTATTCCTGGTTTTTTATTTGAATATTCAACAGTAATATTTGTTGACAGTATATTCATTCAATTAGATGTTTATCAATGTTATTATATTATTTATCAGTATTATTGTATTATCAGTATTGTTATACCACATGGAAACTGAATTGTGAGCTATAACATGATACTGGAAAATTCATTCTACAAATTACTAGGAGCTAATCATGTTGTATCAGCTTATACCTTTCCAAAACTGAAAATCTGTTTTCTTGCGAAATTCTAACTTTTCATCTGCCCATCATTTGCTGAATTATCTTACCTTACCTTTTCTACTACAGTTATAAGTCTTCGTAGCGTGTTTTGTCTAAGATATGTGAAGAACATCCAAAGTCAGGCTGCAGTTGTAACTTTACTGTGAGCCCTAACCAAATGATATGGATGTGAATAGTCACTGGAAATCAAAACCTTTACTCGCTGTCTCCTTCCCTCTGCAGACCATCTTTCTCCAGGATCACCAAAGGAAGGGGGAGAAGGCAAGAGTAAGAGGTCCTGTCTACCCTCCTGTCCAATGCACAGTGGAAAGAACTGCAGCTTGTGAAGTCTGCTTTACTTTTGCTGTAGATAGAAAGCAAATGTAGCTTTACTGCATTTTACAAAAAAAAAAAAAATAAAAAGCAAGCAGCAGTGTCACTCATTAAGAGCAGTATCTGTTAAAATATCTGTTAAAATAAATGCAGTTACCTACATTTTTTTTTTTCTCTTATTTGTTCTTTGAAATAAGAGGGAGTTCTAGTGAACAAGAAGTGGAGGAGTGGAGCTGAGGCAGATTATCTTAAATTTCACCACCTTTCCAACCCAGGACCTAGATGTAGACAACTTGCACTTTTCAGACTGCAGAGATTTGCTTAAACGTTGTAAGCAGTCAACACTTGGGAAGGATTCCTGTAGTTAAAGACATGTGTTTCCTTGCATTAAAGAAATATCAGCTCTTACTATGCTAACACCAGTGTTTCATTCGTTCATTCAACATGAACAAGGTTCACTAGGTTTTGTCTAAGGGCTAAAGAAGGGAAAATAATTAACATTTAGTTTTGTAAAACATGAAGATGACAGAGAACAATCAAAATTATATGAATGCCATTTACAACTAAAAAGATAACATCTATGGACAAGAGAAGTACTGAAACTGTTGAGCCTGGAGCACCTGTAGGGTACCCTATAACTGTGTGAAAGTCATGTTTTTTCCTTAAATAGAAGAGAAAGTATTGGAGAACTATGAATAGTCTACACATGTAACAAAGGTCACTGCATTTTGAAAGGTCATCTCAGACAGACCTTAAATTCTTCCTCTGGACCATAATCTAAGATAATAGTGAAGAGTATTCCTACAAGTCTCAGTTGTGTGTTTGTGTCATTAGCTGTGGTACACTTGGTGTCCCAGGGCTATTCAAAATACTAATTGTTCTGTCACTTTATAACACTGCAGACAAAATAGTGGTGTACATAGCCCAGGATCAGTTAGTGGTGAACTCTGACATGATTTATTACACATATAACAAGATACTTAAACATTCAATTGTCTGTTAGCCTGTGAAAAGTGCATTTCTACATGGAGAAAGACAATACTCTTAAGTTTCTATTTGAACATGAATTATTATTTCTGTCTAAAAGGACATAGTTGAACATGTTACTTTTTTATGGTCAAAAAAGCAAAAAAGTTGTTTTGAAAGCATTTATGATGTTGGACCTGCTTCTGAAATGTAGGGAGTAAAATAATAAATTATTTTGTTACTTAGAAGCAGTTATTATTTAGCTCTCACCTGATCTAGCACTGACTTTGTTTTGGAATACTTGGAAAATCGTCATCTTCATAATCTTTTTTGTTATGGGCCTGTAAAGCAATCCTAATGACCTGGACAAGTTCTGAAGTATGTCTAAGGTTTTATGGAAAAATTAATTGAGGATTCACTGCCCTTGGAATTTACTACAAGTGGAATTTAATAGCTCAGGCAAATTCTCTCCCATATGTTAATAAATTACTGTGGCACTGTGGTGCTTCTGTCTTGGCTTCCCCTCAGTTATTATTTGTGTGTCATCTCAATTAGCTGCTACAGGATCTTATTAATGTAATACCCACCTAATCTCTGTTCTCTTTTTCCCTTTCCTGTGTCAGCAGCATTTCAATACATATTCTTTAACTGTGTACAGTTGTTTGTTCCGTGTATTTTGGCATACTTTCTAAAGGCCACTTCCCATTCTATTCTACTTTGCATGACATGTTAACTCTAAATGCATAATTTACTGGAGATCCTTCCCAGGACTGTTATGGCTGGCTTGCTCTGTCTCTCCGTCTCTCCCTCTCCATCTGTCTCATACATTTAAAAAATCCTAATATTTCCAGTCTAAAATATTCTAAAAATATGTATTAGGAGTCAGGAAGCTGTGATACTGCCATTGGCCACTGCCTTGCTTTGCCGTCTCTTTATTGGCCTTGTCTGCCTGGTCTTCAGCTTGAGACAAGAAAGTATGGAGTCATTGTGTCATATTGAGCCACCAAGTAGCTGAGCTCCACTGAGTGACCGCATACTTGCTTCTAGTCCATGGCAGGAGGAATGTTATAAAAGCAAGAAAGTTCATGCAAACATGAGCTGTCTCCATGGTCCTGTGCAAGAACCATGCGCAAATATGCACATATTTATCCTTCTATAGACAATATTCCTCACCCCATTTACTTGCAACAGTAGCTAAAGGCGATATTTACTCCTCCTATTACAACTTGAACAATAGTTTGGAAATATATGAGAATACATATTCACCCACATTGCTCTCACTGCACTTCCATCCCACTTCTAATTTCTGACTGCTGGCAGTTACAATGTCATTCAGGTTAGGACATACGAAGAAGTTCACTTTGCATGTAGCAGTGACTACCTGTACTTACATTCTGTGTGACAAAGAAACAATATTGTAAGGAGGTATTGGGTATTTTTGCCCTATTCTTCCCCAGTATGTTGTCTAACTTAGGAAGACCTCAGACAAGTGTAAACAGGAACTTCCACTTTATTATCAGAAACAAAGGGGAATTATGGTTAATATGTTTGTTAAATTAGACAGTGTTTTGTGGTACTACTGCAGTCTTCAGTGCCTGAAGGCCAGTTCAGATACTGATAGTATAGTCTAAAGTGAAACATGTTTTCTATAGAAAGAATGCTACTTCTCTTAAAGAGAAAAACCTTTACATTTTCTTGAAAGAAAAAGGGTTATTTTGCTCTGTCTAATGCAGTATGTCTTTAGGAAACTTCTCAGTAGTGAGGCTGTAGCATTTTATTTCCACAGGGAACTTAAAGAGCTTGTTTGAAGTAAGTATTTTGAGAGACAGAAACAAGACCATTATTTTCCTGCTTGATCCTGCATTTACTACTAAACAAAATGTTTACTCTTGTGAATAGTCCCAGGAATTTTAGATTTTTACCACTTCCATATGAATTGTTCTTCACTTTTCTTTTTCTTATAAGAATTAATTTTGGTGAGACCACTGCCACCACTAGCCAGTACATTTGCTTTCAAATCTTTGCAAGGTAGTCAATAAGCAAAAGTTTGATACCTGGTACAATTGAAGTAGAAAACATACAGTATTAAAAATTATAAAGATTGGTTGCCTATTAAATTTATATTATATTTTGTCTTGACTTTACCTCAGTGAAATGATTCTGATATTTAAGTTCCCATTGTTCACCCTGGAATTTGGTTCACCCTGCCTGTTCATCAACAGCATATTTGTTTTTCTTGTCATGAAAATACATATTTGCACTCTAAACCAGTTCTCTCAAGCCCTCTTTGCTCTGATCTTTGCACTGATCTAACTGATCTAATTTTTTTTTTTTAATTTAGTTTGCTACACACAAAAGCAAAAAAAAGCAATAGCAATTGCTGTCTGAAATAAGTATCTAGAAAGGCAACATCAAGTACAAAAAAGGTAATGTCTTGAAAAATTACAAATGTAGATGCTTAGATTTTGACTCATGATTTCTGCCTGAATGCAGGCTGTGAGATTTAACCCAGTTAAACCTTTAATGTCTTCAGCTACAATATGTAGGAAAGCCGTTACTGCACATTTCTTCATTGACAAGACAAAAGAAGCTGCTGCTACATGTTTGTTGTTTTTATATTTTCTTGAATGGCCAAAAGGCAGTGACCATGGTATTATATTTACAAAAAAAGCAGTGCATCAAACACAATAAATAATAACCTGTTTCAATTGAAAGGTAAACCTTGATAAGGAAACTAACACCTCTGAACATGCCTTTAGTATATAGGTTTAGGAGGCTAATAATTTCAAAATGTGATAAAGATTCTGAATTTATTTGATGCTGCCTTCCTCTTTTCTTAAAGGATTTTAGGATTCCACTTTTACTATAATTCCAAATAATTTTTAAATATTTATTTTAAAATATCTGAAACTATAGTTAAAAAAATATTAATTTTAAGGAAAAAAAATCCTAAAACCCCCAAAGTTCTTATTAAATTAAACTCATAAATTAAAATCATAAAATAGCATCAAATTCCAAAGTTTTATTGAACACTAAGAAATGAAGTAGCCTAGGAAATAGACTGTCAAAATGTTTTGTGGGCTAATTGCTTTTGAAAGCAGTGATTATAGAAGCAATCCTCAAATTAAAACACTTTTCATGAGAAATATTCACACTTTTCTGTAATCAGAGAAAGAATACTCCCAGTTTTCTTTTGCTGAGCCAGACCTGGAAAAAAAAAAGAAAAAAAAAAAAAAAAAAAAGGATGGGAAAGATCTTAATATTAAATAACAGAGAAATTATGGTGACCAATGAGACAGAGAGTATATAGTCATTAAGCAGAAACTAAGGTCATAATAAGATTTCCTTTCAAAGATAATCCTGGAAGAGTTTATGGCATACAGGTCTCTCATCTCCTTTGATTGCCTTCCCTTCCATTCCCTTGCCCTGCATAAAAAGATCCACAAAAAAGAATCTTTTCTTTCTCATGATGAAGTCAAAATACACAATATGTTGAATGACAACATTTGAAATCCTCAAAAGCTATAAGCACTGTCTACTGTAGGAGTTTAAACAAAATGCCTGTGGCAAATCAATATTTTCCTGCCTTCTTCTGTCATACTTAAGCTATTTTTTTTATTTGGCAAAGTTTAATACTGCTCTATCTGAGCCAGTGATGAAATCTGTGAATTTGTATATAGCTAAAAGGCTCCCATATATGTGATTACCTACACTCAAAAACAAAACTAAAAAAAAACCGCAGAACACAATTCACAAAACAGTTTGTTCTCAGACTTAAACTGAATATGAAATACACAAGCCCTGACTTATTATGAAGACAACCTCAGGAAGCATTTCAAAGGATATCTCTCCAGCTGTAAACATCCATTCCAAATTTAACCGCAGGTATATCCGCTTTCATATGTACTGTCAATACATGCATTATTGATTGCATTCATTACTAAGCAATGGCTCATATCTTCAGTACAAAACCGATCCCTTAAAATTTTCATGAAACAAATATTTCAGTTGCTGCTTTAAAGAAAAATATAACTAGACAATTTTAACCATCTCTATCTCTAGTTTAGGAACTTGATTTAGAATTTTTTTGCTTTTCTCTTGAAAGTAAGAGAAAGGAGAAGGTTGAAACATGGGTCAGATATTAGGGAAGAGCTGAACCGTAGAGATCTTGTTGAAGGAGGTTTAGCTAAGACTCCTGTAACTCTCAGCCAACAGGTCTTGGAGAAAGAAGGCAACAAAAATGTATTCAGCCTTCTTATGCATAGCTGAAGATGCATCTGGATGTTGGCTATTGTCCTGTTGTCAATCACAACTTAGTCTAGAAGGACTCAGTAATACAAGTGAGATGATTTTTTAAAAAACTGGTTCCTAGCCACAGACAGTTCAAACTAGCATAGATCCAGAGAAAAAGATGTTGTCCCTGATCACAGGAACCATGATTAATTTAGGGAGTGTCCTGGTTTTAGCTGGGAAAGACTTAATTACTGATTACTTAGTAACTGTTATAGTTCTGTGGTTGGGATATTGGATAAGAATAATGTTGATAACACACTGATGTTCTATTTGTTGCTAAGTCAAGGACTTTTCAGCTTCTTATACTAATCTGCCACCAAGGAGGCTAGAAGTACACATGGTGCTGAGAGGGGACGCAGCCAGGACAGCTGAACCAAACTGGGCAAAGGAACACTGCATACCATATGACATCATGTTCAGCATGTAAACTAGGGTAAAAGATGGATGGGGGGGGCTGCTGCTCAGAAACAGGCTGGGCATCAGACGGTGGCGAGTATTTTCATTTGCATCACTTGTTTTTCTTGAGTTTTATTTCTCTCTATTTTTGTTATTTTCCCTTCCATTGCAATTTTTATTTTATTTCAATTATTAAACTGTTCTTATGCTTCCATTTCTCTCCACCATCTCTCTAGGGGGGAGTGAGCAAGTGGCTGCATGGTACTTAGTTGCTGGCAGGTGTTAAACCACAACAGGGGCATTCATTTCCTGCATCAACCCAGGCGGAAGTTGCTCTACCCTAGAAATAAAAGTCCATACTGCAACAGTCAAGAAATTCAGCCAACTGTCTTGTGAGAACTCTTCACAGATAATATTAAACTGCTTTTTACATTATTCCATTATATATTTCAAATTTCAAGCTGAATTCTTGAGGTTTTTTTTTCCCCAGAGACTCAAGAGAATGGTAAAAACTGAACAGAAAAACATTCAGGAAAATATACATCATTCATAAAAAAAAAAAAAAAAGATGGAATGGGCTATAGTAGTTGAAGTACCTTATGCTGTTCTGTAGATCTATGCAGCAGTTTCATACAAAGAAAGGGAAATGAAAAATCAGGAAGTACATTAATAAAGTAAATTTAAGAAAAAAATATTATCAGTGACAAAAGAGCTTGAGAGGTTTCAAAGCTCTGAAGTTTGAAGGCATCATAGACAGCAACATACTTATTCTTCTCCTGAAATGCTGAGGCAAGTTGAAGCCAGTCCTTAAAATCCTTAAACAACATTGTACAGATAGGACTTTCATCTGGTTTCACCTCTCACTCACACACTTTAAGAATTTGTTTTTCTGTTTTTGTCATTCATAAAAACAAACAAACAAATAAAAAACTACCAAAGAAAAAAAGCAAAAGAAAAAAAAAAAACCAAACAGAGAGAAAACCTTCCTTTAGTTGTAGGAACATACATTTCATAATGAGCAAAATCAAGATTCTTGAGTCACATGTGATTGTTGTGGTTTCTGCTTCCGCTGCTTTTCCCATTCCTGTCTCAGATATGTCTGTTCTTTATTTAGGTATAGTGCAGCCTTAGGGGGCTGCTTAACCTCGGGGTCTACAGTCTGGCATAACAAGAAAAGATTAAATTTGTGCAGCTTTGCCTTCATAAATCTGACTATAAACTACTGGTCTCCAGTAATTCCTGTGCAAATGCAATGGTTGAGCCACACCTGCACTGGCTTGTGGAACCTTCAAAGTTTGAATGATCTCCCTAGAGAGGGGAAAGACTGACTGCTGCTGTGCCAACTTCAGCCATGCCCTCTTATGAACTCCTGCATTATACCAACCATTACACCATGCGCTACTTATCAGCCATCACACATCCATTTGGATTTCAGAGAGAACTGAGGAAGAGAATTACAAGCTTACACATGAACACTCACAGTAGTGTATTGTGATATATTCTTTTAACCTTCACAGACACAAATGGTGAGAGATGAAAATCAGTGAAAATGTTGAAAATTAAAATAATGACCTTTTGGATGTCAAAATTAAAACTACCCTGAAACATTGCTTCACATTAATATGTGATTAATTACATCTAAGAAAAAAGATCTTCAGTGGTTAAATAATGAAGAGTCACATTCAGAGTCCAACTGTACTATTTGAATTTTTCTCCCAGATCCATAAATCAAATATTTTTATTTCATTCTTTATATCAATTTTCAATTTTTTTTTATATTTTCAAAACCTAAAGGAAGGAATAAACATGCTAAATAATGCTGTTTCTCAAGAAAGCTGTTTCACTGAATAACATCATTTTTAGCCGCTGTTGGAGTAGACAAAGAATAGAAGATTTAAAAGAAAAGTTGCTGCTCTTAAAAAGTAAAGCAATGAAAGGAAAGAATGAAGAAGTAAAGCTATGGAGATATGAAAATAAACTCTGTATAAGCAGTGCAATATTTTTTTCCAGCAATTTTGTCTAAACAGAACACGATTTATAAAGATTAAAATATTACAGTTTTAATTTTTTTTTTCTAAAATTACTTTCTATTTCCTAAGATAAGAGACAGTCATCTTGTACATTCCCAGCTACATCTGAAAACATTGCCCTTTGTAGACACAGGATTAAATACTGTATCCTTTGCAGATCAGGCAAATAATCCCATCTATTTTTATGAATTACAGATATGGCCATATCTCTATTTTTTTTTCCATATTTGTTAGCCATTATTGCACATGACATTTCGCCTCACATTATGCTTTCTCTCACAGATTGTACCCAACAATAAGTGAAGGAATCCCAGACTTGTCAGGATGGAAAAAGAGATTCATACTGCACTAATCTTTTAATTCCTCCTTTTTCCAAGCTCAGTGTTTGAGATTCTTTCATCATCATTTTTATTCATGTCTGAAACTAAACACTCTTTTGTTGTTGAATTATGGTTCCTCACCCAAACTGTTCTTTTCCACTGAGTTCCAAGAATATGCATGGGGATATGTTTTGGATTTGTGATGAAAACAGTATTGATAAAAGAGGGATGTTTTAGTTACTGCTGAGCAGTGCTTACACAGTATCAAGGCCTTTTTTGCTTCTCACTTCTCCACCAGCAAGTAGACTGAAGTGCACAAGGAGTTGGGAGGGGACAGAGCTTGGACAGATGATCCCAAATGACCAAAGGGATATTCCATATCATATGATTATGTTCAGATGGAGGAAGAAGACGGAAGAAAGGGGAAATGTTCAGAGTTATGTCATTTGCCTTCCCAATAAATGTTAGGTGTGACGGAGCCCTGCTTTCCTGGAAATGGATGAATATCTCTGCCTGCTGAAGGGAAGTCCTTGTTTTCTCTGCTTGCGCATGCAGTTCTTGCCTTACCTAGTAAACTTTATCTCAGCCCTTAAATTTTCTCTCTTTTACCCTTCCCAATTCTTTTCCCCATCCCACTGAGAAGGAGTTAGTGAGTGGCTGGATGAGGCTTAGATGTCTGCTGGAGTTAAACCATGACAGAGACATTCAGACATTTCTATGTCTGAATTCAACAGTTATGGAGCCCTCTCTGAAGCCACATTTTTTCACCTGAACATATAGTCCTGCTCTACAGCTGGTAAAAAAGATGTTCTTTGGATCGAGTACTATGCAGGTATGTAGAAACACATCAAATCATAGAAAATTATTCTGATGTTCATTTTCAAAATGTAAGAAACAGAATATAAGAAACAACATTCATTCCAAACATTTTAGAATAATTATAGTGAATTAATATTCATCACAATAACAGATTTATTTCCAGCCAATGTTTTACCCATCATAATGCTGTTTACTAAATGTAGTATTTTCTTGGGAAAATTCTTTCTTGCATTCTCTTGCTTTGAATAGTCTTCCCATTGCTCAGATATAAATGATAATGCTGTTACGGGATAGTCTCTGCCTTCTCTATGGGCTTCATTTTTTTCCTCTCTCAATTCTTTTTTCTAATCTCTCTCTGAAATATCACATCTGGAATGTACTTCAATTTCTTATTTTGGAGTCTACATTTAAATAAAGACTCCTCACTTTTCTGAAAGTGTTTAAAATGTTGATCCACCCAACCAGCTGTGCTTTTTATTAAAATGTTTACATTCATATTAGAACCATCCTTTGCTTGCTACCTGTAAGACCCAATCCTGTCTTCCACATCATCAAATTAAGTTGAATCTATGTGTTTTCATCTTTTATACTGCTGAGTCACTCTAGTATGAAAAGAGATGTTAATAAACTTAAATTAATTTTATTCTAGTCAAATAGATCTGTGCAGTGCTGGAAATGGATAGACTTAGAAGGAAATGGATAGGCTTAGTAGGAAAAGTAGAAGTCCACAGGGTAGATAACAGAGAAGAAATACATATTTAATTTGATTTTGAACCAAACAATAGGTGAAGAGGACACACAGCCTCTAGTAGCTATTTCATGCTTGTACAAATGGATCAATGACCCTGGCAACCTCATTCTATGAAGTTTCCTGTCATCTGCCCCAGTAAAGTCTCGCTGCACCCACTCAGCTCTGGTTTGTAAATTATCCCATGGGACAGTTGAGAGCTATATCCACCTCCTGGACTTTGCTGGATCAGAACTAGAATTTTCAGTGTCTTTAAGCAACTCCTGAAATATTGTCTATTTTGGAAAATGTTTAAAAGTGATCTAAGAAAGTTTGGTGGATTAGTAAGCAGTAAACACTTGCATATGTAATTAAATTTCTTGATACAGAAACTTCTTACACCTTTAATTTATCTGTATCTGAAACTGCATACTAAAATCCTCTTCCTTGGTACATGTACATGCTAAACCTGTCTAGAGGAAAAAAAAAAAGAACATAAGCAGAGGAACACAACAGGGAAAAAAAAAAAAAAAAGAAAAAGATACATATACATGTTTGCAAAATACTCTGCATGCTTGACTCTACTTTTAAGCCCAGGTGTCTGTTCTCATTTTTTATAAATCAGTTCACCAATTCCTTCTTGGGAGGTAGCTGATCAGAGTTTTCACATGGTTGGTTTCCTAGGGGAATGTAATTTCTCAGTTTCAACATGCCCAAGGCATCTGGTTTCCTTACCAACAAGACACAATCTTTCTGTCACTGACATCAGAGGAATTATCAGTACATTTAACAACAGTGATGTTCCACACTGAATATAGCTATCATATCAGCAAAAATAGCATGGCAGCTTACTAGAAAAGTTGTGAAAAGAAGGACTTGGAAAGCTTTCATTTACGTAAAAACAAAAATTAATAATCAATATTATTTTAATATGACTGCTAACATTTTAAGAAGTGGCTTTTTAAGACAGAAAAAGGCCTCTTCATCACAACAAACTTTGCCTGGGGATACCAAGAAGACACTGAAGAAATGATTGCTTGACAGTGTTTTACGTCAATTATAGATAAACTAGTAAATAATTTGAAACTGTTGCTCAGAGAAAAGTTGATCTTCACAGCAAGAAATGACATTTGAAATATTATCTTTTTTTCTATTCAGTGAAAACTTTCAGATACTTCTGTACTTGGATTCTTTTTAATCATGTTTCAGTCTTTGAAGACTGTGCTGCAAGCTTCAACAAGCCTTAGGAACTAGACTGTAGATCATTTTAAGCTATATAAAAAGTGACATAATCAAATTCAAGCATTAGCAAATATGTGCACATAAGGGTTTTGGTGTTATGGCTCTTCATTGTTTACTAGAAACACAAATACCCTGTCAATACTACAAAACACAAACCACATGTCTTATATACATATGTGTATTTTCATAAAATAACTTGTTAGGAAAGTGGAGGCCAGTTTGTGTTAAAGAATTTGTGTTAAAGGATATCCAACTCCAAGTCTTGGCTCTGCAATAGACTTCCAGATTACATTTGAGTAATAAATCACTGAGGTTCTTCATTTTGAGTACATGTAATATGCAAAAAACAATATGAATATGTTCAATAGTTAAAAAACTAGGAATAATGTTTTCAAATTTTTCTTTTTGTTTTACTTTGGAAGCCAAAGTTCCACTTTCACATGCCTGAAAATGATATGCAAACTTCAGCAAAGTCTCCTGAATTTTATTATTGTTGTTGTTGTGAACTAAACTATCTTCATGCTCAGGAAACAGCAATGTCCTGTTTAGAATCTGCTGAACTCAACACCTTTCTCATTTTTTTATAGTTATCATCAGTGGTTTGTCCTCCTAAAGGCTGATTTGGACCTTTCTTGATAAGACTTTTTTTTTCATTTATTATTAACATTAATGAAAACAAATAACTCATAATTCTCCTCAGCATGAGGCAATCAGATGATTGATATCTTTTATAAGTCATCAGAATTCACTGAAAGTGACAAAACTTCCATTTTGGAAATTCAAGGTAACTTGGAGGAACCATATATCTATTTCAATTTTTATGGGTTAAATTTTGTAATACAAAAAACAAAACCCCCCAAAAAACAACCTTACAGTACCAATCTCACTTTTTTTTTTCTTTTTTCTTTTTTAAAAATCAGAAAATATTAATAGCAGCAGCATAAGATACTGTGGCTGCTTGCATTACAGTAACAGATTGAAAGGCCACCACCAAAAGATGATAATCTCACAGGGTTAGGTGCTGCTTTACAGACTGAGTGCCATAGTTTACAGTTTAAATAGACAAAACAAAACAGTGTAAGCGTTAACTGTAATTTCTTTAGAATACCGATAAAATTTTAGATATCACAGCATTTAGACTGCAGAGGCATATTAAGACTAAATGAATTCTAAAAGTGCATATGATGTATTTTCTTCTGTTTGTTTTTGAGTTTAAAAATATTTACTAGCTATAGCAGAATTTGAATTATTATGTAGGCTGGTCAAGGGAAAATCCCACTGGCCTCTTAACATTCCTACAAATCAAATAGAAAAGTCTGTCAAAGGGATGAATGGCCTGTCACTCCTCACAGGATTAAAGTTTTTAAGTAGTCTGATAAAAAGAAAGTGAGCACAAAGTAGTGAAATCAATCCATTTTTTACCTTTGGGCCACATGGAAATTCCCAAGTAACACACCTGCCATCTTTGAACATACAGATGGTTGAGAACTTGCCAACATGTACTTTTTTTTACCTCATTCCTCCAAATTTCTACTTCCCCCAGACACTATTTCTTCTTGTCACACACACACAAAAGAATTGGAAATCCCATCTCATGCCTTCTTCGACAAGCCAGAGAGTCCCACAAATATTTGATTCTTCCTAGGTGTTGGTGTGACTCAGAAATCTACCTTCTAGGAATAGTATGGATGCTTAGGCAGAATATTCCGATGAAGGCCTGAACGGTTTCATTTATTCTTCTGATTAGGAACAGCAAAGAAAAAAATTACAAGTTACTAGGACTAAATTTACTGAATTTACTGTATTCTACAAGGTGTTTAACTGAAGTCAACAGGAAGATTGAAGCAATGCAATGCTCCTCAGTTGATCAAAGCAAGCCTAATATTGAAAGTAATTACTAACCTGTCTTGTGTCATACTGACATGAATGATAAGTGAGTTTCTGTATGGCTTTCATCCTAGACTATACAATAATTTGATTAGCCTGTGTGGGATATGGCAGAATACACACTAAACCAATTCACAGCTGATTTGAAGATGGAAGACAATAAATTCTTTGGAGGGTACATACAGAGGTATCTTAATAATCCTACTTAATAAATAGAATTAACAGAAAAACCTTCTCCAGTAGGGTCAATGTGTAACTGAGGTATAAAGGTGAAAGAATAATCATGTGTTTAAACACAGAAGCAAGGTGAGTAACAAAATAGATGAAACAGAGGGATAGGAGTTTGTGTTGGGTAGCAAAGTACAAGTCCAACAAGCAGCACTTTTACAACAACAAACAACAGGTTGAAGGGAAGCAAACACTACAGTGTATTAAGATGTATTAAGAGTAATAAACCTAAAACCAAATTAATTAATTGCCCGGTTCTACTTGGTGTTTATTAAGCATAACTTGGAGTTCTACATACACTTTTAAATATCACATTTGAAAGATGACCAGCAAATTAGGGAGTTCAGAGAAAAACAAAAAATGATTAAGTATTTAGTAAATAGGTCTCACAAGACACCATCTAGGAAAAAAAAGGCTGAGAGGAGACATGATAACTGATGGAATATGCCAGAGGATGGAACAAAAGGGACAGTGAGCAATTCTTGCTTAGTCTTCATTGATTGACAACGAATAGGTTTACTGGGAAGCTACAGCAAGGAAAAGATACTTCAGATAAACACAAAATCTTTGTAAGAATAGTCTAGACTTTAGGAAATAAGTCATAAGGGGTGATTGTTTGATGACCTTCACTGGAAGTCTGGAAGTCTTCAATGTTAAATAGATAACATCAGTCAGCAAGGTATAGGGATAGCGTACAGTCTTGTTACATTGTAGGGAATGGATCTGATAGCCTGAGAACTCCCTTGTGAGTCAAACCTTTCATCTGTCTTTATATGGATGTGGATAGGCAAATACACACCTAAATACTTCACAGCTTTATATGGAGGAGAATATGTGATGGATAACATTTCTGTTATGACACATATACACGATCCAATATTTTTTTATAAGTGAAGACACAATAAATGCCAAAACAGGGTCTGGTCATTTATTATACAGAATAGTTTGTCTCCTTTCACTGTTCTGCAGTCTGAGGTGCTTTTTATTTGACAGTTGTGCAGTGCTGAAACTGCTTAAATTGTGGCAAGCAGAGAAATAGAAAAGACTGTTTAACTTTCACTAACTTCTAAGATCTGCTAACAAATGACATAACCTGAATTAGAATTTTTAATCTGAACAACCTTTGCATACCTCAGTCTTTATTTTACAGACTGTGTCTGCATTAAAATTCATTGCAGAAACTGCACTTGAAGTCTATTAACTCTTAGAGAGTTGGGGGTAGCAAAGGGATGGATGAGACTTCAGGCACGGTCTTGGCTGTGCAAGGTGGGGTAGCAAGGTGGGGGTCAGTTGCAGCAAGGTGGGGGTCAATTTCTTCTCTCAATAACAGGCGATAGATATTACAAGAGGAAATGGCTTCAAGTTGCACCAGGGGATGTTGAGATTGGATATTTGGAAAAATTTCTTCACAGAGTTACCAAGCATTGGAACACAATGCCCAGGGAAGCGGTTGAGTCACTTTCCATGGAGGTATTTAAAAAGATGTGTAGATGTGGCACTTAGGGACATGGCTTAGTGGTGGACTTTGCATTTTATATAGGACAGTACAACAGAAAGCTACTCCCTTTGTAAGTATAGAGAGATGTGAACAGCCAACATACACTGTAAAATATTGCCTTTGGAAATTTTCATTTTACTAGTAAGTCTCAGTACTTTTTCATGTGTGAAACACCATAAAGCCTTTTAATTCAACAAGACTGTAAAACATTATCATTTGATAAAGATCCTAACATAAAACTGTCAGTTTAGTAAAACACTGCAAAAGAGCTGGAAAAATTATTCTAATGCACATTACTTTCTGGTGTCATCTGACTAAGAGGAGAATGGAAGCAAGCTATAAGCAAATTCCCACCTCACAACTGAAATCATGTTAGAAGCTATCCTGTTGCCAGAAGACCCCAAGTTACTTCTAGTAGGGCCATGATCCCTTTGCTCCATGCATTGTGAAGACTAGTGCATGTGCTTGAAAGTGTAGAAGTGAAATAGTATGCTCATCCAATAGATGAGTTAATAAAGTGGTTGGATTTTTTTCATTTATTGATTTTGAAAACAAACTGCTTCATTCTTAGATTTCCTACCTTTGAAATCATTCAGTATAAATCCTAGAATCTGTTTTTATTTTTATTTTCTGTCTTCAGTGATGTTGGCTGCACTGAGCTCTGCTAACTATCTCTCCCTAGATATCAAGGGTAGCCTCTGCAACTAGTCTTATCTATGAGAAAAATCTCCCTCTACCCCACTCCTGTCATCAACAAACCTCCTGGTACCTCACCTTCACGTGCAAAAGTAGCAAACAGATCCCTGTAGGGCTGTCAGCGCTGCTTCACTAGCTGAAAGACAGACCCTTCTGCTTAGTGATGCAGTCAGTATTTTTCTCCTCTTTCCTTCTGGATATTGTGTCACCTTGAGATACATCCAGGCTCTCCATCAGTCCACAGGAAGGATCCCAATTCCATTTGTACAAAACAGCAGTCTGACTGGACTTGCTGTAGCTAGAGTTGCCTTTGACCTCTGATCACACAGTTAAATTTTATAATGCAGAGGTTTAGAAAATGCCTTGCTCACAGAAAGATTTCATTTCTGGATGGGAAAAAAAAAAAAAATAGCACCTCCTTCTATGCCCCTCTCCACTACTGAGAAAGATGCCTTTAAACTTTCCCTTTTCCTGCAGATATCTTTACATGGTTTTGAAGATAATAAAGGTATAGCCTTTAAATGAAGTGTGCAAAGTCTAAATACATTGTTGAGAATTAAGTCACAGTAAATTAATCACTGATTATACAAATGAAGATAAAAAGTGGAGCTCGCACATAGCATTCACAATGAAGTGTAAACAGTACAGGGCAGGGACTGCCTCTTGCCATGGCAACCTCATCTGAGGATTTCTCCTCAGCCTTCTACATGAAAGAGCTGCACCATTGCTGTAGTGCATTGTGTCAGTGATCTGAGGTGACTCCCACCCCAGCTGGAGAGGAAACAAGAACCGAGGAGTGCAAGATGGAAAACTATACCTATTTCAGAAACAGGAAAACTGTCTATGTTTACATGCCTTACCCAATGTAACACCATAAACTTCCTGCAGAGCTTGGAAGAATCTTCTCATGTTTAAAGTGATCCTTTCAGAGAGCTGCAAGAAATGTGCTCTGTGGTGAAGAGATAATAAAGAACATTAGCTCCAGATCTGTGTCAAGTTTTATTTAATATAAAGTATTTCTCAAAGCTAAAAATAATGAAATGCTTAACAATTTGTTCTAGTACACTATGATATACTGACTACTGGTAAAGAATATCAGTTATCAACAAAGATTAAAAAGATGTAATTGAATGAAAAGCAGGCCTAAACATGTTTATATATATAAACATATATACTAAATATATATATAAATTGTATAAATTTGTGGATATGTTTAATATGTGTATATAAAGTGTGTGTAAAATGTGTATATGTATTTAATGTATAAATATATATATGTAGGCTTACACTTAAACTTCAAAAACAGCAAACTTGACCATGCAGAAAAGCAAACATATTGAACTCATATGAGACTCACATTTCCAGGGATATTAATTCTGTTGATGCCATATATTATGATTACACTACAAAACATGCATTCTCATTCTAATTGAGTTACAATTAAAGAATATAGAACAAGAGATAGTTTGTTGTAGAATTTAAAACTGGGGCAAATAATCCTTTATTCTCTAGTTACATTATAGATGCCAAAGCATTGTATTCCTAATATCACAGTGTTTCAACTTCAAAATGCACAAGTAATTCCACTGTGTTTGAGGAAAAAGAAAAAAAAAAAAAATTGTGACCATGAATTAGTTGGAAGAGAGGAAAGACGATATATTGTGCTGGTTGTGCAGTCCTGCTACATGTAATGGAATGCCTAGCTCTTGAGATGACAAGTGTAATCCTTAAAGTAATAAAGACCCTGAGTGGGCAAATCAGTAGAATGGAACTACCCTGGTGATTAAACCATGCATGCACTTGGTATTTAACCTGAGATCATAGAAAAAAAATTACTTACTATAATACATCCCAAGACAGTTACATTTTCTTTAATATTAAAAAACATCAAAACCACAAGAGATGCAATATTACAAAATGAGGATGAATAAGTTAAAAATTTTGCATAAAATTTTCTGGAGTATTTTTTTTATTTAAAATCAGAGTCCTAAATTCATTTGGCCATACACCAGCTGCATCTGATAATTATGTTTCTTTTTGCATTAGAAGGGTAGGATAACAGAAACAAGGCTATGGACAGTTAAAAAAAAAAATCAAGATGAAGACCTTATGTATACGTTAAAGGAACAGCTTGTTTTTCATGATTAGTCCAATGTATGTGGTTTACTAAGAAAACGGGAGAAGTTTTTGTCATGATATTGAAAGCTTACTGTTCTGAGTGCATTTTCTGAGACATTAATTTCCACCACATTCCAGCAGATACAACATCTCCAGAATCTTTCTAGTGTAGTGGTATGCCCATTCCTCTGTAGACCAGCCAAAGAAAACATAGTCATGTTTCTTGGTTTCTCTACAAAGTATCATGTCTCCTTAGAAACTAAAGTTCCTTTAGTTGCTTCTGAATCAACACAGATTCTTTCCATTCATAGGGAAGAAGTCTTTACAAAATTAAATCTCATTTTTTTAAATTAACAAAACATATTAATGCATCTGACAAGCAAACACTTGATTGCTGCTTCATCTCTCCAGCACTGGGTGAAATTTAAGGACAGAGCTCCTGCAGGAGATGTCCATTTAAAAAAAGTGAAGAAAGAAGACCAAAGAGAAGTTCTTTCAGTATATTGACAGCATTATTCAGAAAAAAAACCCAAAACATTATAATAGGTTTGTTTTCATCAATCCAGTTTATATGAATGCTCTATATAACAGGAAAAAAGACCATTAGTGACAAGTGTGCTAACTGTATATGCACATGACGATTGGATTGTGGACCATTTCTATTAGAAAGAAGTGCCATTTTGAACAGAAATCAACAACAGCAACCACCAAGTGGTTCTAAAAATAAGCCAAATACAAGGTAATTTATATTATCATCTTTTTCACTGTTTGGTAAATAATCTGATGTAATGGAAAATAAATACATCAAGATGTGTTTGTTTCTGTTGCTATGGCTAGTAATCTACTTCAGGACACAAGCTTTTTTTTCCTTGTTTATTAGTGTCTGAATTAATTCCTTCATTGTACAACTCCATTTCATCTTTCATTGACTGCTCTGGTTACAACAGTGTCTCACATGGTAGCTTTAATGTATTTTCCATGTAAAAATAGCTAACCAGTGTTATCTATATGTGGTTTTTTGCCAGATATGAAAAGATGAGACCAAATGGCTAAAAATGTTCTCTTAACACTATATATTATGTTGTTTTCTACAACTATTAGTCTCCTACTATCTACTAACAATAAAAAAATTGGATTGTAAAATATATTGTACAACAGAGGCTGTGTGACAAATCTCTCGTCTTTACAATTAGCTCATTGCTATAATTTTACAACACTCAAGTTACTTCAGTCTCAAGGAACGGTAAGTAGCACTTCAAGCTGGATGTGTACAAAACTGAGTCCAGCTGATTTACAAAGTCAAAAGAAGTAGAAAACAGTTCGTAAAGAGTAATTTGTTCACTTAAGAACACATTAAACTAGGATACAGATACAGGAGTACACAAATGCTTCTGTCTGTACTCCTTCATTTTGTCCAGGCTTTCTCTGTGAGTAGTCTCAAGCTAATCAGTGTTTGAATGATGACTTTATTACTCAATATTTTTGTTTAGCTAACTCTTTTTGGAGTTAATAAATGTATGAAGTAATGATTCCATTTGCAACAGTAATGAAAGCAACCAGTGTATGATAACCAACAGAAAAAACTATCATTTCAGAAGAAAAGGGATATCTGACCTTTTTTCTCTGATCTGAAATTTTCTGCCTCACAATGTGTACTTATTAAGAAATATTGTTCTGGTGCAGGATATTGCACTTAGACAGGAATAACTAGCTGCAAATACTGCATATGTTGCAACTGCCTGGATAGAAGTCCTGTAAAAGACTCTGAGACTTAGAGTAAATTACAATCTGAATATGAGTCAATAATGCCATCCCAAGCAATCACATCAAGGTTATATGTGCAAGAATATAGGTAGCAAGAGTGTACATGATGCAGTCTTATTGCTTTAGCTTGTATAATAAAACTTATACTAAAATTTCACCTCTAATTTTGGAGACTTCAAGAAAGATACAGAGCAACTGGATAGACAACAATGGAAAGCAATCAGAATGATGAAAGGTCCTTAGAAGATGGTCTACAAGGGAAAAAGGAAGAAATCAGGACCGTATACATTAGGAGAAGGTTGATAAAGAGGAAGTAATAGGAAAAAACCTCGTTTTTACCGCAATGAATATTCAGATATTAAAAATCAGATTCTACTAGTGAGGCTAGATGGTCACTGTAGTAGATTTAATGGAGAGACTGCAGTATCTATAACAAAAAAAAAACCTGGGCAAACCTTTGTCGTGGACATGGAAAAAACAAATTATTTCATCACCTGGACAGGTAAACTAGGTGACTTCCTAGCATCCAGAGGTTTTTTTTTTTCTGTCATGAATAAGACACCATTTCAAAGAGGAAGGGGAAACCTGAATCCTTATGATTTTGAATTATTGATTGACAAATAACACGACCAGGTACTTGGAGTAAAAGAATGTCAAAGTTTCTTAGAAATATTAATAAAACAAGAATCACAATGTTATGTGACAGATTTAAATCCATCCATTGCACAGATGAATGAACTTAATGCAAAGGGATTACATGATTTTTCTCTAGGGACCCTTTCCCCATTTTCATTTGTGTTTGCCCTTCTTATATGTCAACTCAAGATTTATTTTGTTGATTTTATTTAAATGGAATGCCCTATTCATGTATGTGTTGTATAAATACATATGATTCTGAATATCCTATATACAGTACATATGGTTCCTATGTACAGTATCCCTGATCAGATCATATCCAGACTAAACAAAAGGTTGTTTAACCAGTCTCTACTAAGAGAAAAAAAGGCAGATGTTAATGAGATTTCTTGTACATTCCCCAAACTTCTTTTCATAATCTATGTAAGAGTTTAAATATTTATTGATTCATTAAGCTAAACAAATTTCCTCTGTGTATTTTCATCTATCTTTCCAAATACTCTATTTGTCTCACTTAAATTGCAACTCTATGATCTAAAGTTTAATTTACACTTAGAATTCTGAAGTTAGATAATAAGATAAACCTTTACTGGCATTTTCTACGGTTGTCACAATGGACCTTCATGGCCCGTATGAGATTTCTGGCTGTGAAGTGTTTTTATTGACTTGATTTTAGCAAACATACTTTTTACTTAGCAAAAATAAAACTGAACAACATATCATTTTTAGCCCCAGATGAGTTTGTTTCCTGAAAACAAGAAAATGTTAACTTTGAAACGCCAACAAAAATCTTTCATAGATAACTTCAAGGTATATGGTAGAGTTCAATGCATTACATCTTTTATCTTTTCAGTCTTGCTCTGTTGGAAAGAGTTTATCTATGACTTTTTTTTACATCCTCAAAACCCCCTTAAAACTACTTTCCTGTTATTAAAATGTCCATTGTTTACACACATGTATTGATTACCTCTTACTATGGCTCCTGAATGGTAAAATAATTTTGTAACATTCTTATACATTTTTTATTTTATTATAAAAATCATCAGGAAAAGAAAAAAACAAAACTTAATCTACATAGGAAATTAACAACAATTTACAGTAATACTGATGGGTGAGGAATATTTTCACATCACAAGAAGCCAGGTATCAAGAAAATTGTACAATGATTAGCTTATGATTGTGATATGACTCTATGAAGGATTCCTAGTTCCAATTATGTCTGTACAATGTCACCTTTGGAAAAACAAACATCTGAACTCTGCTAACCTGTCACTTTAAACTGTTCACCTTCATAATATCTGCAAGTAGTAATCAGTCCCAAGCCTCAGGTTTTCTAACAAATTGAATTTCACAAAAACTCCTTCACTTTTTAATGAGGCATCTCAGAATTCTGCCAGGTTTTCCGCACTGCTATTTTCCATGCTGAATTTGAAAAGCATGCCTTCCAAAATACAGCAGACTGTTGGAAGAGCAATTGCTTCTCAAAATGGCAAGGTACAGCCCATCAGCACTACATTCTTTCCCTGGAAGGCCTGGCTTCTAGGTCTAAGTGGTGCTGGAGAGGGTACAGAGGCTGTTTACAAAGCTAGTAAAGGGTTTGGAGCATGTGTCTTATGAGGAAAGGCTGAAGGATCTGGGGCTGTTTAACCTTGAGAAAAGAAGGCTGAGGGGAGACTTTGTTGCCCTCTACAACAACCTGAAAGGAATTTGTGGTGAGGTGGGTGTTGGTCTGTTCACCCTGGTGACAAGTGACAGGACAAGAGGCTCTGCAATGAGTTGCTGCTCCTTGGAAGGTTTCTGGCTCCAGCTCCTGCTGATTTCAGCAGCTCCTCAGCACCTGAGCTCAATTCCTTCACAGCTTTCCCCACTGCCTGCTCTGGGAATTTAAATATGTGTGCTGTGGATGTGGAGATGGGGATGAGATATTGCAGCTGAATAGCACAGTCAGATGTCTGTAACTCCATCTGGACCAATGCAGAGGTACTCCATAATCCCACTGTTCCTTGATTTTGTTCTTGGCAATGGCTGATCATTCTCTAGCTGTTCTGGAAATCTTCCCTTTGTTCTGCTTTATCTTCAACTTGTTAATTCTAATGGTAGAAGTTAAGTTTTACTACTAGTCTGTAGAATAGACCCGCCTGCTTCCCACACATCTCGCTTTAATGACACAATGCATTTCACTGATTTTTGGAAGACAGTGGCAATGATTCTATCTCCGCCTAGATTAACTGAAAAATAATCCACTCTCTTTTCATTGTACACCATATTACTTCTAAGGGGGAAAAGGTTTGTGCCACTTTCAGGATGATTATATTTATTTTCAAAGGCATTGCATACTTTTTTCTGTAGGTCTCTCATCCATATGGAATTTTCTGGACATATGAAAAAAGATCGCAAAGAAGACCTTTTCAATCTGTGTGATGCATGTGAAAGCATCATACACAGTTAAGGAAAAAAGAAAATACTACTCAGATTAGCTGGGAATGAAAAGAGTGGAGAGAAACCCAAATAAATGGACAAAAATGATTCCCTTATTCAGTATACCAAAAATGCAATTGTTCTAGACATACACAGCTATATATTTTCTTCCAGAAAGAGTATCTTTAAGATGTGCTTAGCTTCCAATTCATGAATTTTATCATTCAGGAGAAAAAGATTACCTTTTATGTAAATTTTAGGGTCACAGGAGAAAGATGTGTCTTTGCAAGATCTTTGGCATGCAAGAAGAAGTCAATTTATTCCATGTACAAATATTAGGCATTTTCAATAGCTGGGGAAGAAGGGGTTATAAGAAATTTATAAAATAAATTCTGTTACTGAATACTACTGTGGTAACATAGGAGATGGAGAACTATGACTGCAGCCTCAAGAACAATCTGCAGTCAGCAATAATTGCAAAAATGATCATAATGTTGCCATCTGTTTCAGTGGAAACCTTTAACAATTTGTGATACTTTGAATATGTAAGCTTCTTTGTGCTCCTGGAAAGTTACAGCACCAAAACGCAATGGCTTCACAAGAGTGAGTCCAATGTTAGCAACTATAGTTTAAGGGTTATTTCTCCCTTCTGACCTTTTTTTAAAGTCTTTTAAAATTCATTGCAGTTGTATGAAGTACTAGGATATTAACTCTTCAAATTGCTTCTCACTATTAAACAGTCACTTACGGTCTCCTTTATGACATAACAGACCTTTTTATTCCTTCCTTATGAAGTCACTGATAGTGTTTATCTTTAAAATATCTAACTTAAGTGCTCTGAAATATTTTGTGGAAGATTGACTCTGCCTCTTGCTTTGACTAAGAGAATAATCTGAAGAGATCAGCTTTCCTAGATGCCTCATATAAATGATTAAAGTTAGGCCAAGTCACCAGCTGCATAATAACAGTACAAGATTAAAGGATGACACAGAGGTGAGATTTACATATTTGTGCTGTCATGCCAATAGTGGGAAATTTAGCAATCCAATTATATACTTTACAATTCTGACAAGCAACAATGCAGAGAAACAATGGTCTCTGTCGGAATGTCCAAAATTAATACTCTCTTTTCAAATTTGCATTAGAGTATTATCACACACTGAATTACAAATACACTTTAACCAAACTGCTGACCCAATAGATGACTGTGTCTTTTCAAAATGAAGCAAAAATGCAAACTAAGATGATGGAATTGACATTTTGTTCTCAGAATGTAAGATGTCCCATCTTCACCCTCAATACTACCTCTGGAGACAGCAGAAAGGAGATCTATGTTTAGATGCTTAGTATCACTCCTTTCATGTTATTTTGATGCTCAGATATATATTTCATGTGGCTACAGTATACATTCTTACTAGTTTAGTTCTGTAAAATACAGAACTTAGTACCTGAGCATAAACCTTTTCTGGGTTTCATTTTGCTTGTGCTTTGGCTTAGTAGAAATGATATTTAATCTTTTCCAAATCAGTCACATCCTAGTCATTTCTCCAGACATGTCTAAATTGATGTATTAACCACACTACTATGAGTTCATCAGTAAAGGCTGCTTTGATAAAACTTGCTGGAAAGGGTAGTAGGAATTGAGGAAAGAAGAAAATGGTGCTTAAGAACTCAGGCTAGCACAGATTTCTTGCCCTCTTAAACTGTGCAGATAAATGTTATTTTTTCCATTTAAAAAGCAAACCCTTTTGTTCTGCTCCTTCCTTAGAACTTTCCTGACTAGGCAGGAACTAGTTAACTATCTCCAAAAGAATTTAAAATTCAAAGATGTGTGATAATTATGCTTGGGGAGAAGAGGAGGGAGAAAAAAAAAAAAAAAAGAAGAAGAAACCAAACACAGAACATCACACCAAACCCTAAGAATGATAATTAAGAGTCTGAAGTACAAAAGGGTAATGCACTGTCCTCTTCCCCAGTAGGGAAGTTCATTAGCAGTGGAATCATGTCATTTGCCCATCTGTTCATAATTGCATTCACTGCAGGAACTAAGTGACGGAAGTGACATCACCCAGGCTTGGCACAGACGACTCTGTGAATCACACACGCTTTTGGCTCTACACAGGCACTTGCTCCAGCTCAGACTCTTCTCCAGTCTTCTTCATGGCCTGGGGAGCCCATCTGATTTACACCCATTGCCTGCAGGTCTGGCCTGGATCTGATAGTGGGGACAAATATTTAAGAAATAAAGATGATGCAGCTTCTGGGTAGGAGTAGAGCCATATTGAGGCGGTAATTACCCTTCAACTGGTTGGAGGCCTACCTCTTGTTTCTATGTCCTAAACATTGGGTGCTTAACAGCTGCTGTAATATCAATGGGCGATTGAAACAGGCCCTCATTAGATTAGGGCTGAGCTTATTGCTGGTGCCAGTCTCATTATTATTGGTGACTAAACTGGCAGATTGTCAGAATGCCTCATGGCGAGATGAGCTTTTGCAGCTCTTTGTTTGTAGTTATTATAAACAATGAAGTGAAAGCAATCCCCTGGGCATAGTCATGTCTCAGATGTTTTTTGCAAGCAGCAATCAGCTTGCAGAAGCAGCAATGGTAAACAACTTCTTATTTTAAGAAGCAATATTAATTAAAGCAGAAGGCATGATTCTGAAAGAGAACTTGTTAATTATTTAATGTCACCTGCACTATCAAGCCCACCAGTTGGAAATTGTTTCATTTTGCCTCAGATGGGCTCTGCCTGTCATGTGAACCAGTGGAAAGTAATGTGTAGTGCCAAGTGCCAAAAAAATAGGCAGTGTACAGCTGGGAGTCATATCACATTTTAATATACGATCCAGGTTTATTACTTCTAAAGAATTCTGGATGTGAATAGTAGGCCATATTACACAGTGTGTATAAATGTTAAACTTAATTGGGAACATTACATTCCTCACAAGAATACAGAGACTATTAAGTGGGCTGCAATTGTAGATATTCATGGTAATTGAAATTCCTGACCATCTACTGATATCACTCCATACCAGTAGATGGCTTGGAAACTCTACTCAGTTGTTCAATAGTGTGATTCAATGGTTTGACATCTGCTAAAACATACAAACATTAAGAAGAGAGAGGCTTTTCAAACTTTTAGCACAGCTTCTGCTGCCATGCCCGTAGAACAAGAAAAGGCTTCCTACTTTTCTTGAAAAACTGACAGGTATGACCAGAGAAATCAGGATATGAGCTGGAATCACTGGTTTTGAGACAGTGCTCAGAGGTGGGCATAGACCATTTGACTTTGACTCAGTAGAAATTCTAGCCCCACTGAAAACCACTGGGACTCATTCAGTCAAGAAACTCAGCCCAGGCAGAAGGTCACTGGTACCACTCAAAGGTAGTTCTAGTTTCAATTGAGCTAGACAATTCCAACATATAAGTTTTTGTTATGACAGTTTTCTTGTTAGAAGCTGAAAAAGTGAACAGAAGTTATAAATATGGAAAAAGTGAAAAACCATCTTTTACATTAGCAAAAATGTAGGCTTCTTTCAAATGAGTAGCAATTGGTGACTTATTTTTCCAAATTAGTAGACACTGTGATCTTGCGTCTCAGAGAATAGCACCTGACATACATATGTATTCCTACCACTATGTAAACAGAAATGAGGTGAGAAAGGACCTGGCAGAACAGGCTTGCAAGACTAAGAATCATCCCCAAGCTGACTTCCAAACATTAAACTGCGATGGCAATGCTAGTTCTTTAAGAGTCACTAATCTCTGCTAGAAAATTAGTCTGAATTGTCACCTCTGTTTTCTTAGTACACATACCTAAATTCCACCCTGTAATAAGCATCAATCCAAAAGACCACAGCAGCCCAGGCTTTCAATTCCTATACAGAGGAAACAAAACTCTGATAAACAGTTAACAAAATTATATAAAAGTAACCATTTTTCTAAGAACATTTTCTACAGGAGAGTCAAACTAAACACAACAGTAGGAGAAAAATGGGCAAGCATAACAAAGTAACAGGTATCGATAGTTGCAGTAGAGAGAAAAAGAAACTAGGGGCTAAGCATGCAAGAGTAAGCAGCTTGTCCTTACAAGAACATTGATTTACTACTTGCTGATTTGAAAAGCAGATCATGTTTCTTTTCCTGCATACACTGTGCAAGAAAAATCTTGGAGCCCTGAGGACAGTCTTAACCAAAGGGTCTGCAATATTAATGAATTGCAATTCTGATAAACTGTAAGATCCATCAAGGACTGAGAAGAATACAAAGTTTACCAGAGAGGTTAATTAATAATCTGATAGGTAGAGATAAAATAACAGGATATCCATATCCCAAGTAAATCTAACCCAAAAGTTGACAGGGCATATCAGGAAGGATGTTAGCCCCAGGATGGAGTATCAAGGGCAAGTAATCAACGTAGTTAGATTTAGCAGTCAGTCAGAGCTAACGGTTAAGTAAACATGCTTAAAATGAAACACCAAGGAATTTAAAAGTAGTGTTTCAAATCATGAAAGTATCTATGGGCTGTTTGTTCCTCTAAGAAGCATTTATGATTTGTGAGAACAAAATGGTGCTGTAAGTTACAATTCTATTATCACCTTGCAACAAACTAAATTGATTACACAATAATGTTTCTATTTTTTTCCCAGTCTCTCAGCCATACTCAAAGGTGTCTTAACAATCAATAAGGCAGCAACAGCAGCAGCCACAACTTTCTTCTGCTGGACAACATTTTTGAATGGGATTAATTTCACCTTCAGTGGAAAAGAAGAGGGTGATGCATCCACTGCTGAGAGTATTTTTCTGCCCAGGTCAAGGATATGGAAAGACTGGCAACTTCAGTTCAGGCACATTTTCTCTTTTTCAAGGGAAAAGAGCTGGAGTTGTGGAGTTGACAAGGTGTTTTTTCCACTTCAATATTAACATGAATTCCACTTTAAGCATTAGCCACCATGAGGTAAAAAAAAAAAAAAAAAAAAAAAAAGGAAGACAAATTAATCAAGTTAGGTCTTATACAAGACAGACAACTGATAGTTCCTTGCTATTCTAACCAGTCATGTACCAAAAACATGTCTGTCACAAAAACTAAATTTGCTGAGATAGTCAGAATGGGTCATGAAACCAATTTTTACTTCAGAAGTGGAAGTTATTTTTTCCTACTGCTTAAAACCATTCAACCATTAAAAAAAAAACCTGTCAAAAGGGAAGCCCATTCTTTATTGGCACAAGTCCCTAAATACCAAACCCTATGTGGTAAAATTATCTATGTTAACAGTTTAAGTCTTCATTTAGGAAAGCATTTTTTTATAATTCATAAACAGTGGAAATGTCTACAATAATAAAAAAAAAAGAAAACCCAATTGGCACCATAAACTAGGCATAGTGCATTCAGCAACTGAGAAAAATAGATTATTTTTTCTACTTCAATAACTGTATCTTCAGCAAATAGGCATTAACAGAGTGATTTATGGGATGCGCAATGCAGGCAAAATACTCCATCCATAGAAGAGAGTAGGGTTAAGAGGCACTTGGGGGTGAACAGAAAGGGCAGAAAGATTCTGAAATTAATATTTTGATTTTCAATTAAAAATTTTTATTAAAAAAAAAGTCATACAAAAATCTTGTGTGCGTGTAACTTTTTCTACCAGTGAAACATACCACACATCTGCCTGAAGCTCTATTTGAGGAACATGTGAATTGCACTGTACATCTCAAAAGGCACCTCAACATTTTGGGTTTTTGCTGGCATCTACCCTCTGGACTTCTGCTGGCATCTACCCAAAATGGACTTTCCTTTGCATTGGAAAAATGGACAGTTGTCATTCACTACCCAGCCATGCACACACATGCCAGCTGCTGAGGTTCTGAGATAAACTGATGGGTCCCTTAGGTGAAAAAAAAAGTGGAAAGGCAGCTCTTCAGACATGGAACCAGTAGGGACACTTACATAATATTCTCCTTACAGCTCCAAATTGCCATAGCACAGCCCTACATTTCAGAACAGCTCTTATACTAACTTGTTCTTTCCACAACATTCAAGAGACCAAGAACTTATAAGCAAGCATAGACTTTCTTCCTTCATGTGACTGGATAATGGCAATAACACTACAAATGTTTTCCATTTCAAAGAAAAAGGAGTTCTAACAATATTTTTTGTTATTGCAATTGGTCAGTTGTCAGCAACATAATATGTTACTTTGTTACTTACACATGTTTAAGGTAGAAAACAATTTAATGAACAAATACTTGGCAACTCAGGCAACAATAGCACCAACTTTCCTTTTGCACTAAGAAAAAATAATCCATAAATATCAATATATTGATCAGGAAATAAAAGCAATTAAAACAGAAATGTTGTCAAAGGTTTGTAAGATCAGTACACAACGTATGAAATGCAAGAGCAACCATCCACTGCCTATTCTATCATATGCTTTTCCACAATACTAAAATCAGTACCTCCACTGTTCCTCCAAAGGACTTCACATTTTCAAAATAACAGTAATTATTAGATGTGTTTAAGAACATTAATTTTAAAAGTGATTAAAAATGGCAAAAGTTTCACCACTGAGATTTCATAAAGTAGGCTTTGTGTAATGAAAACTTTCTGACAACACAAAACGCACTGAGGCTTTCCGTCCTTTTTATTTCCAAGCAAGAATATGGAAGTAAAATTAACTGGAAATTCAGATGAAATTTCACCGCATATGAAACAGTCGCTCTGTCAGTTAAACACTACTGTAGCACTTAAAATCCAAACTTGAGCTGCAATCCTGTCATAACTCCTTTGAAGTTTGCTAGAATCTATAGCCTTCAAACATTGTAGTAATCAGACCAGAATGCCTTTTTTTGTTTATGCTATTAGTAAGGGATTTTCTTCTATTGCTGTGGCATTCCAACCTTGCATGACAGCCAGCCTGATTTTCACATAGTACCTGACTCTCTTATCTTAGGCAAGACAGTGATACCTGAGACAACATGTATATGCCATTTAGGTCATGGTCTGTTTGCCTGCCAATATAGACACACTGTACATCTCCAAATTCTATATAACTGTCTAGAACATTTTTCAGAAATGACCTGAGATCAGATGGACAATAGAAATCTTCTGTCATCAGTGGTCCATGTGGTAAGGAGTATTGCCTTTTGAAATCACTCTTGCAGTTGTTGTTAACTGTGCTGAGGCCTCCTTGCTTGTAAGTCCTAGACATGGATAGCTAGGTCTTATGCAGCATTGAGTAGTCTGTTTACAAGTAATTCCTCTGCTGCTTCTACTGTTGATTATTTTTTGTGCTGAACAGGAGTGAATAAGACAGCCTGTATGAGAAGCATAATTTAGTCCTCCACCTCATCAGTCTGAGCTCTAAATTTCCATGTTCAGGAGGAGAACAGCAAGGAATGTTGCAATGATTAAACATTGCCAGGTAACACCATCCCCACTTGTTTCACCTTTTCGATCAGTCTGTCTCTTCAGTGCTGGCTTTGCTGTCCTGTTATTTGTCAGACAATTGTCTGAATTGTCCTGTAATATACAGTGGCTCATTGTCTGGAGATAGCATGCATTCAATTTCCTGATCACATTCCTTGTCAAATTGTCTTCCCAGAAACAAAAGTAGCAATTGATTATGACTATCCTGTTATTCAAATGAACAGTCCTGACTCAGTCTCTGTTGTAAGTTCACTATGGTTTTTGCACACTTAACAAGTGCACATAATACTTCAGTACTTGCTTCTTGAAACCTGACATAGCCCAGAGTATTGACTGGTTCTTGGAATACAGCCACCAAGTCCTGCCTCATGTATTGCCAGACTGTATTGGACCTCTTTTTCAGAAACAGAAAGGGGCTGTGACATGCTAATAGACTCTTTTCCCAATTCTTACAAAATACCAGTGTTGCATTCTTAAAGGTGTGCTCTGCTATAAGTATCTTCTTCCAGCAGTGGCTTATCAGAAAATTTGTTCTCTTTTTCACATCACAGCACTAGTCTGAGTATATTTTGAAGTTTTGGAGATGAACAGAAAAGTGGCTTCTTCCAACAAGACTTCTTTCAACAAGTTCCTTGTACTTGTTCAACTTAATATATATCTTGTATCCAAAAGTGCAGGTTGCAGTGTCATATTGTTCCACTACCAGATCAAACCCAACACCTTTTCTAGCTAAGCTTATACCATTTCTGGGCTAAGACTCTGGAAGGAAAGGAAACCCAAGAAAGATGGTCAATTTAAATAACACTCCAAGCCCAAGACAGGTGCATTTCTTTGAGTGAAAAATTGGGTAGAGGTGGTAAAAGTTCTGATGGATGAACAAGAATCTTCTGAAGAAAGTCTCGTAGAAAAAATAAATTTACAGTTCGTGGAAGAAGGGACTTGTCACTTGGGAGAACTATAGAGACATTGTCAGGGTTTGTAGGAAGGCAACAAGAGAGGCCAAAGCCCTCTTAGAACTTAAACTGGCAAAAGAAATAAAAGAGAACAAGAAGACCTTCTTCAAATATATCAGTAGTAAAAGGAAGAATAGGGAAAATGTGGTCCTAGTCCTGAATGAGGTGGGAGCCCTGATAACAGAGAATACAGAGAAGGCAGAGTTGCTGAATACCTTCTTTGCTTTAGTCTTTACTCCTAAGACCAGCCTTTGTGAACTCCAGACCCTGGATATAAGAAAGGAAGCCTGGAAGAGGGAAGACAGTCCACTAGTCAATGAAGAGTGAGTCAGAGATCAGTTAGGCAAATTGAATATACACAAGTCCATGGGCCTTGATGGGATGCACCCAAGAGTGATGAGAGAGCTGGTTGATGTTATCACCCTACCACTCTCCATCATTTTTGAAAGATGATGGCAAACAGGAGAGGTGCCTGAGAATTGGAGGAAAATCAATGTCACTCCAGTCTTCAAAAAGGGCAAGAAGGAAGATCCAGGAAATTACAGATCAGTCAGCCTCACCTCCATGCCTGGAAAAATGATGAAGTGGCTCATTTTGGAGGTCATCTCTAAGCATATGGAAAAGAAGAAGGTTATCAATAGTCAGCATGGATTTACCAAGGGGAATCCATGCTTGACTAGCCTGATAGCCTTCTATGGTGGTGTGACTGAATGGATAGATGCAGGGAGACCAGTGGCTGTAGTCTACCTTGACCTTAGCAAGGCTTTTGAGGTAGTCTCCCATAACATCCTCGTGAGCAAACTCAGGAATTGTGGGATAGAAGAATGGACAGTGAGATGGATTAAAAACTGGCTACACAATAGAGCCCAAAAAGTGGTGATTTATGGTGCAGAAGCCAGCTAGACATCTGTAACTAGTGGAGTCCCCAAGGAATCAGTGCTGGGCCCGGTCCTGTTCAACATCTTTATCAATGACCTTGATGATGGGACAGAGTGTCTTCTCAGCAAGTTTGCTGATGATACGAAACTGGGAGCATTGTCTGATTCACCTGAGGGCTGTGTGGCCATTCAGCAAGATTTGGACAGACTGGAGAGCTGGGCAAAGAGGAACATAATGAGGTTCAACTTCAAAGATCAAGTGCAGAGTCCTGCACCTGGGAAGGAACAATAAAGTGCACCAGTACAGGTTAGGAGGCCATCTGCTTGAGAGTAACTCAATGGACAAGGACCTTGGAGTCCTTATAGACAACAAGTCATCCATGGGACAACAATGTGCCCTTGTGTCCAAGAAGGCCAATGGTATCCTGGGGTGCATAAAGAAGAGTGTGAACAGCAGATTGAGGGAAGTTCTCCTCCTCTTCTACTCTGCCCTAGTGACACCTCACATGGAGTATTGCATCCGGTTCTGGGCTTCCCAGTTCAAGAGGGACAGAAATCTACTTGAGAGAGTCCAACAGAGGGCTATGAAGATGATTAAGGGACTGGAACACCTGCCTTATGAGGAAAGGCTGAGAGACCGGGGGCTCTGTAGAGGAGAAGACTGAGAGGGGATCTAATTAATGTCTATAAATACATGGGGACTGAGCATCAAGAAGGTCGGGACAACCTCTTTTCACTTGTGCCCTGTGATAGGACGAAGGGCAATGGATTCAAGCTTGAGCACAGGAAGTTCCACCTCGACATAAGGAAGAGCTTATTTATTGTAAGTGTTACAGAGCATCGGAACAGACTCCCCAGAGATGTGGAGTCTCCTTCTCTGGAGACTTTCAGGACCTGTCTGGATGAATTTCTGCATGATCTGCCCTAGTTTTGGTCCTGCTCTGGCAGGGGGGTTGGACTCGATAATCTTCAGAGGTCCCTTCCAACACCCAACATTCTGTGATTTTGTTATTTCCTCTTCTATTAAGGTTGTATATCCAATTAGACACTGGATTTACAGCATTGCTCTTTCTGGGTTTCCTTCTGAAGCATTATAGCTTTCTCATAGCCTCTCTATTGCCAGAAGGTACTCCTTATTCTCTAACCTTTCATAAGTCAGCTCCTGAATTGATGACCAGAACCCTGACACATCTTGTGTGTTAACCGTCTCGGGGTTGAGTGGTGTCAGAGTAGAAGACAGTATTTACTTATTCATTACAGAGTCATATGTCCTACAAGACACCTTTATTTCAGCGTAATGTTGCAGACTTACATGAAGTTTTTGATAAATAGGTAGACTAATTCTGAAGTCATCAAAAGTCTAGTGATTAGGGGACATTTCTAAGAAAATCTAGGTTCAAACCTGTATTCTACTTAAAATTGTGTCTCCTGCACTCCAGCTGAACATATGTGCCCCACATACAACTATCACCACAGCCTGGTCCTAGAGGTTTGTCTGCAGGTCCCAGACCACCTTAAAGAGTGTGCAGTGCGTGACCTCAGGGACAACTGCTGTGAAGAAACCTAGAACAAGACTCAGTAATCATAGAATCATAGAATATGTCAAGTTAAAAGGGACCCATATGGATCATCAAGTCCAACTCCCTGTTTCTTGCAGGACTTTCTAAACCTAAGTCATTGTCTAGATGTTCCTTGAACTTTGAAAGACTTGGTTCCATGACTACTTCCCTAGGGAACCTGTTCCAGTGACAGACCACCTGGCAGGCCTGATAAAGCCCATGTTTCAAAGTAAAGAATGGATTGCATTTTCTAACATTAAAAAACCATATTTTTTTTATATAACAATTCATGATCATTCCTATTCACAGACTGTTGATAGATCTGAATCTGTCATGAGAACTAGCTGTCATTAGACATAAAAGGATTCCTGCAATGTCCTTTGATGTGGGCATATCTTTAAAGACTGTTTATTTGAGAACTTCAGTGGGTAAACATCTGATGTAAGAAGGTTGCATTTTTGACAATTTCTGTTCATTTGTATTCCACCTCACAATCTAGTCCTAATCTCTCTTTTAAGAGTTGTCACAAACTAGCATCTTTGCATTTTGGTCACAAACTAGCTCTTTCTTGGCTTTAGTCAAATGTTGCTAAAGAAGAAATAAAGGTTTCCACTATTTATGTAGTTGTACTATGTTAACACTTCTACAGCTTGTGTTTCAGTTCTTATGTTCTCAATAGCTAGTTGTTTGAATCCTACATTGAAATTCACATAAACTGTGATGTCAGCTGAAAGCTTTTCTTGTCCTTTCTAAGGTATACTGATTTCAAAAAGTGGGGTTTTATGTGGGTTACTAGGGGATTTTTATGCATAAGTTCCTCCAGGACAAATGTGGTTGGAGTGCTAATTTAACATCAGACTGATTCTTTGTCTGAAGTCCTTACTTATTTACAATAGTGTACAGGGGTTGCAGTTCATGTTCTCCGCTTTCTGTAATGCATTATTGCATTATTGCCAAAAGTTTATTGCCAAAGGTTTGCCTTTTTTCAATCTCTTGACAGTCTGTATCACTTCCTCACAATATCTAGTCTTGGATTTTTATTGTAAGACATCAGCATTTGTTAAATATTTTTCTGTTCTAAAATGGAAAATTTAGGATGGAAAAATATTCTGCAATCCAGATCAAATAAAATATTTTAATTATATATGTGAAACTATTGCATTGTTATAAACATGAACAATGAAAAACTGTCATGTTTTTAAGTGCAAGTGGATTCAGAGTCTATCTGTTCAGCTTTTGGAAGAATTTTTTTCGTCAATGAAGACATAAAAACTTCACATGCAAATGTAAGGCAGCTACAGCATTATCTCAGAATAACACTAGTTTACATATACTACTGTTATTAACTTTAATTCTGAGATCTTAGGGTGGATTTTTGTTCTTGAGTCTGAACAGGTTCTCTGTTCTTGTTAACTGGAAGCATTTTCCTGTTGTTAAATTCATTTCTGTGGTTAATACATCTTTCTGGTTTGATTTCTGAAAATGAAAAGGGGTATTTTGTCACATTTCCAGCTTCTAGGTTAATGGTAGATTACTCAGTTTAATAACATAGAAAACTATTTCATCTTACATTTCACATCTCAAAATCAGATTGTTTAATAACATAAAATAATCTGTCATGCTCTAACTCAAAGTAATCAAAAATTTTTTTTTCAGTTGTTACAGTGTTTCTGGTGTTGTTATCTTACTCACCTTTTCACTAATCACTTATAAGATAAAATGAAAATTTTGCTTCCATTTTTTCAGGCTTACAGTTCATGCTGAGGTCTGAAATCTACATATAAGCCTAGAAATTAAATTTTAACACACATCCATTTGCACTACTTCTACACCCAGTCACACTTCCTTATTAAACGTTTGTTTGTTTTCTGATGTTATTCTCACCAGTCTACCCATTAGCACCATATTTTATTTAATATGCTAAGTAAACAATATGGATAGACTCCAGGAAGTAGAATAATCACAGAAAGGGGAGCGTAAACTCAACAACATAAACATTGTAGCTGTCACCGTGTCACTGTCTTTGCAGTTTTGAGTATATGTATTGATTAATTGGTTCTTCTTCCAAACATTTAATCTATAACTCTTTTTTCCAAGTTCTTTCAGGTGTGAAGACCTTCCTTGGGAAACTAACTAAAAAACCAAACCAAACAAAGAAACAGACAAAAAACCCCAACCAAAACCTAATAAAAAACAAACTCCAAAGATAACAAAAGAAAAATAAAGGGAAAAAACCACTGAGAAAATGCCATTGGTATGACACTTAATAATGTCCAGCATAAACACATGTCAGTTCCCTAAGGAGAAACTGTACAGTACATGGGAGAGAGGTGAAAGTGGAAGAAAAAGTAGGTTCTGGAACTATATATTTCAATAAAATATGCACCTGCTATTACTTCCAGGAGACAGTACCAACCTTAAAGTGTCCCCAGATTTCCAGTATTATTTGCTTCACCTTTCACTTAATGGGTCATTCAGTGAACCATCACATTTTTTGGTCATTTAGGGAACAATTAAAACTAAGATACAAGGAATGCAGTGTTAGGTCATGAGACTAATGAATACAATGGTGATATAACTTACTTACTGAGAACTTGTGACATATCACACTGTTAATACATAACAATAATGACTTCATTAGGAAACATCAATTCTATACAGCACATCACAATATTAACACTTCCATCCTGTGAAAGGAAAATAATTTGTATTATAAAAGGAAAAAAAATCGTATTATATTGTAAATACAGGTTTATCAGCTGTAATTCACAGCATTTTGTCTTCCCTCCTTCACAGTATTTTATACAATGGCTTCTATGTCTGGCTTAAGATCATGATTAAGATACAGCATAAATAAATACAAAACTATACCTGCTCTTTCCAGTGCTGATTTTGACATTAGATGTTTATTAAAACAGTCTTTAAGTTGTGAAAATTCTACACTGTATTTTCCAAGATGAGCTGTGTAATGTTTCAGATGTGCTTTTATTCTTACTGGGTGTGTTTGCTTTCTAATAATTAGAATCATAGGAAGGTTTGGGTTAGATAAGAAAAAAATATGCTGAGTGTATTCATAGACATAATTTCATGATCATCAGCTTGATTCAGGAAGAAACTTATCCCTGTGGAGTATTAGGTATATAATGTATGCTTTATTAACTCCTCCGAAGCTTTTGGCACTGACCTCTGGTGGAGACAGGGTCAACCAGATGGACCTACTAGCCTTTTCTGCTGTAGCAGTTGCTGCGTGCATGTAGTTACAGAGTGAGTTACGGAATGCAAAGGTATCATCTCCAGAAAAATGGCCATCACTCTGCCCTCTAATGCAGGTTTGTTAATGGTGCATGACCTATTGACCAATTTTTTCTCTTGTGCATTCCTAATGTTATTTCCAATTGTTCAGAGAAAATACAATATTCATTTGGTGTCCCATTATGCCTCTAGACCTGTAATTGCAATCAGATAAGATTGAAGGGTGTGGCCCTCCGACTTTGTTTTCCATTTTGGCATATTTTTACATTTTAAGAAATTTGTAGACTAAGACTAAACATCAATGAGGAAGGAAGGGTGGGGCTGATAGTACACAGGTGTTTTACATAAATGCACCAGTTTATAGAATAGATGCCAAAATATGGTATTGTACTGAGATTAGGATCAATATCTGGAGCACACAACTCTTCTTAAAGAGCCAAAGACATTCTGCATCTTGCCAGTGTTCACATTCACAAAGAATTTTCTAAAACCTAAGATGTAGGTCAGTGTCTACTTCCCCATGAATAGAACTTATAATACAGAGGGTTCAGAAACAATTTGAAAACTTTGGCCATTTCTACATGAGGTCAAAAAACAACACTGTTTAGATCAGTATGGAATTCCCAGAAGCTTTGCTATGTAATAAGTAACCAGCAACTATATGTTAGGGGTATGTCTTAAATGTCAGAAGATAGGCAATTGTAATTGGGAAGGTATCTTTGTTCTGTACATGGAATCAATATTTCAACTCCTTTTTTGCCTACAAGTTTAAATTATTATTTGTCAAGGAAGCTTTGCTATTATTGTTTTGTTGGAGTTTTTTGTCTTATGTCTTTTTTATGTGGAGTAGGTTATAAAATAATGTGAAAAAGGGTTATTGCTCTGCTCTGAGGGTTTTAGAAATTCCATTCTGATGTTCTGTATCTGGAAGAAGCTTTAATTACCTCTGTTCTTGAAGATCCTATGTATTGTCTTATTCAGATTTCCCTTGAAACCATAGCACTCTATGGCCCCAGGTAGTTCATACTTCAGAATACAGAATACTTTAGGTTTTTACTGTTGCAGAGGAGCACAGTGTGAATTTTTAATGGGACCTACTCACTGTTTCCCTTTTCTTACCTGGGCATAGCACCAGTTTCAGGGAAAGGAAAGCAGTAAAAAGCAAATTCAGAAGGAAAATAGAGTAGCCATCAATCAAGTAACACCTTCAACTATCTCTTAAGGGTAAAACTGGTGTTCTGTTATATCTCATTTCAGTAAGGGCTGGCATAAAAAGGGGCTAAAAAAGGAGCCTAGAAGACATGAGAAAGAGAGAGGGAGAGAGAGAGATTTAATCAGACTGACTGACAAAGTTAATATATATTCTCTATGAAAGAGGAGTCTCCAGGGTCAAGGTTTCAGTGTTGAACAAGAACTCAAGAAAGTTTAGAGAGCTAGATTGAGTCAGAATTGATTTTTCTCTGTTTACTACATTCCCCAGGTGAAAAGTTAATGAACCAAGGCTAAAGCATAAAAAAGAGATAGGTTACTTGGAGGGCTGTGATAAAAATATCATCCAGGTAGATCAGGGATGAACTTTCATGCTCCAGAGCAGGCATCTCACTAACCACAAAAAGGAGGAAGGAAAAATGTACTGACAAAGCAGAGCATGCTCTGTGATGATATGCTGTTCCAACCAGAAAATACGTGGAATCTCAACAGTGTAAGAGCATATGGATACCTCTTTAACTGTAGATAAACAGGTAATTGAGTACAGCGTTTTGACAGGTCCATGAAGCCTGAGGTAAAGGTTTTGGTATCAGAATTACAATTTCTAGGAAGAAATACCAGGAGTCAGAAGCCTGAGCTGTTAATTAGTTCTGAGAGATTTGGGTCTCCAAGGCTCACTAGCCCTGTGAAATCTACTTCACTAGTATGACACAATGCTTTCTTTCCATCATTGCCTCTTCTCACTCATCCCTGACAGAGATGCTGCATAAAAAGGTGCATGTTCTTTGGTCCCAGCATTTCACATTTGCTCTTCTTGATACCAAGCAAAGTAAGGCTTGGACCCAACTTTAAATATTGTCAATGGAGCCCTTTCTTATTCCTTTTACAGCAAAGAAAATTTAATAAAATCCGTTGACTCTTGTTAATGTCCTACCTGTTCATCACAAAAAGTCCAGAGCAACATTCAAGATTTTTTTTGATCCAGGAAAAGTGAAGAAATCACTGCTGTTTGATCAAACTTGAAAGGGATCATTTTGGATGCTGGTGATAAACACTGAAAAACTTGCAAAGATTTTTCCTAATTTCTTTTTTCTTCTACAGAATTGTATCAGTTATTGATGAATACTTTGTTGGAAAATCTTCATAAGCAAAGTCACAACTAGAGAACATGAACAGCACAAGCTCTGTCCTAGTTAGTGTTGAATTATACTAGTGAATTAAGTGATTAAAAAAAAAAGACACAGTTTCCATAGCCTAGTCATTAAGATATTCATGCATGATACTAAACACAATATATCTTATCCTCAGAGTATTGAGATTTTAGTGCGATTTTGACCATGATCTGTTTCTCACGCTTTTCCAAAAACTTTCAGCATATTTACTCCCACTCTTGGGATAAATTGAAAACTATTTCTTCTCCTTAATATCTCAAAATCATCCTTTGGATAAAGAAGTTGTTTCTCTTTGAATTTTAGATTCATTTTGATTTTTAGAAAAAAAAGTTCAGTGCTAACACATTTAACTCCAACAATGACAAGAAAAGGCAGGGTAATTAAAGTAAATCTTAGGTATTTCTTCTGTTGTCTCTGACATTCATATTCCCTTGACTTGTCACTGGATAATGTAGTCCACTTAAAGTGGCTTTAGAATACTCATAGAAATTTCTGGGATCAATTACAGGAAAAATGGTGAAGCTTCTCAGAACAGGTAAGAAGAACAAGAAGCAGCAACATGGCTCTAATGTTGATACCTATGTCCATATAAAATGCATCACATCAGCAATGTGAATCTATTAACAGTATTTTCTTAAAACAAGAAGACTGGAAGGCAAGAGACTGAAGATGGACAAAGGAGTTGAGAGACAGTGGTGTCTCTTAAAATATATGATTCTAATATATATAATATATATATAACTCTGATTTTTTTTTTTTTTTTCATATGTGGAAAAAAAAACCAAACCTCTTTTATACTTCATAATGTCATAGGACATATTCAGGTAACAAACACTTGAAAGCTTGTGAAGCATAAAGCATCTAATGTTATTTGACACCTTCAGATTTAGCCAACAGGATAGGAATTTTGAGCACTGTAGTTTGGCAATTAGAAGCCCAATGTATGAATTCAGAAGTACATTGGAAGATGTCATCAAATATTAAATCTGCCAGTGCTCTGAGCTCTCAGATTACAGAGCAATGGCAAAAGCAGTCAGCTAGAGCCAGCCACATACTTCAGTTTTTCATGTCTTTTGATGGAAAGCAGATAAAAGCTAGACTCATGAAAACATTCTGCCCTCAAAGAAGACCACACAGATCTCCCATCCATTGATTTTTGTCATTGTAGTTTTTTTTTTTTTTTTTTTTAGTAAAGGTGATTGTAGCAAAATTACTCACAAAGGCTTACAATGGAAAAGTCATCTGACAGTAAATACATCTAACCATGCAAAACACATGAAACACACAGGATACTGTCCTTTTTTAAACTAACCAACAATAATTTTTTTTAATAATTTTTAAGTTTGTATTGTGTGTGACAGTTTGCTTTATGATGTCATGCCTGAGCAATTACAGAGCCATAATTGCATAGCTATGACTCATTGCAAACCAATCAGTGTAGTCAGTTTCCTAATGCTATTTTCTACTATAACATTGTTATTGTAAAGGCAGGAATTCTTTAATCATCAAACTGAATGACTGCCAAGAGCTCGTTTTATTGACCATTAAACATGCTTCTGTTTAGAAGAAATGCTACAACATCCCTGTTTCCAATAGTGATTTTTTTCTGCAGTGTTTTTTCATAGGGCAGTATGCAATTAAATGATAGGTCAAAAAAAAAAATTATCATCTGCAAATGTGCAGGACATTCACAAATGAAGGTATTAATCCAAACTGCATTAAAACCTCTAGTAAAGCCTACTTCTTTTTAAAAAGCATTGTATCAAACCCCATGCAAGGAAACAACAAAATGAATCTTTTCATTGACAAACACTAAAACTTCTCAAAGATGACTCTGCCAAACATTAAAAGTAATATCTGCACCTGAATACCACTACTGCATGTCTTTTGATTTTTGGCACCTCTTGGCAACTCAAATGGAATTTTCAGTAAGTCCACAGTTTCAGAAAATTAAATGGAAACTGGTAAATCCACTGCTGAATTGTGGGAACACTTTTTAATGACAATATTACAGTTTTCTCTCACTGCCAAAGGATTCCATGAGAGGCACAGCATGATGTTGCTTTATTCAGAGAATAATATTCTACCTGCTGGAAAGAGGTATCTTGTTGGCAGGTACTTCAATAATATGAAAACTGAGATTGAGTAAATAGATAGACATACTCACTTTAGAAGAATGGTGGATTGGTTCCCAGTTTTTGGAAAACCTGTACACAACATTATGCCAGTACCTAAATATTTCTACATCTGCAATTTCTGAGAACACTTACAGCCCTATTCAGCAAAAAATTACCCTATTTACAAAAATACATTCTCTGTGGACAGTCAGACCATGAAAATTCCCATGTAATTTTGTTACTTTTTGTCTTTGAACGCACAATTAAGTCTACAGTCCATAGGAATCTCACTGCATTGACCTGTCAGTACCAACTAATGATTTCCTACTGTTTTCTCTTTTCTTTTTCAGTTTGCCAAGAAAAATGTGCAGAGTAAAACTAAAATAAAGCCTTTTTCTAAGGCAGTATAACAAAACAAAAAAACAGCATACTCCTTTGCAGCTCCATAAACATCAGTAGAATCATTATTATATTTGTCACTAAATAATCAATCCAATCAATGATAAAGGGGAAACAGTGCAGTCTAGTAATGTACTTTAAAAAAGGATGTGCTTATACAACAAAACAAATCTGATTATGTGAGTCTGTAAATATGCAGAGGTTTTGTTTTCTACCAGTTAGCAAGCTGAGATATCCTTTTAACTGTCATGAAGAGTAAAATAGGTATTATTAGCAATAAGGAACCACAAGAAGTACCAAGAAAAAAAAAAAAAAAAAAGAAAATAGCATTTACATGCTGGAAAAGAAAGGAGGGAGTAAGACATGGCAAAAGAAGAATGTGTCTGTGACATAGATGTACTGACAAATGCATCCATATTTTAGCACAGCCATGTTGCACAATGACAAACTGAGAAACAAGTCCAGAATTTACTGGTAAGTAAACCAACCATCTTATGGAATGAAAGTATCAAAAGGCAAGCTAATTTGACCTGTTGATGTTGCAGGTTTGGTGCCACCCGGTAAAAGAACTAGTATTTATTGATCAATAATTCACTGCTGAAATCATTAGATGATGCTCAAAGTGGGTTTTTTTGTTTGATTGCTCTTCAATGAAGGCAGCAGAACACAGGCATGTCCATAGAACAGATCCTGGTGCTTTAGGTCATTTCTCTTTCTTATTTCCCATGTTCAGGAAGACAGAGGATGCATAAATGCTTTGGATAAAGGAGACATAAATGCTTTGAATCTCTGTGGATAATCCAGTACTGTCTTCTAAACCATCCTGAGGTTGTCCTCAAAGCCAAAATCAATGTCTGCTTAGAAATTAACTCAAAAGCATTCAACTCTTCTATGTGAACATAGTGTCTTCTATCTGAGTGCCTTAGTATCTCAGTGCTTTGTATCGTAGTAGACAACCATCAGCAGATTGCCTGAATGTAGATGAAGAACTTGGTCTTTGCTATTTGGCCATGCTAGCTTACCCAGAGCATTTAAAGAATCCATTCATGCCAGTTCAACTGGATTTTGATACATGACATCCAATTTCCACTAATTTCACCCATGTGAATCTGGGCAAACACACTTCCAGATAAAGATGTATCTAAAAGCAATTGTGTCTCATCAGAGGCTGTACCACAGGTATGCAGGGTGCATCACTGTGTTAGGACTAATAAAACTTTCTCTCCATCCCTTTGGCAATGCAGATATGATCATGTTCTCTCCCCTGTAGACAGCTGTCAGCTGCACACAAACAAAACTGCAGATATCCACTGAAACATCCAATGCAAAATTTCCTCAAATGCAGAAGGAATATTGTCACACTAGTGAGCGGAGCAGAAGCTGAATGAGCAGCATGGATAATCATTACATGCCTCTACTTCTTGTAGCATTTGTCAATGCTAACCTTTCATGAAAGACACCAATAAAGGAACTGGGTATTGCAAATATTCCCAAGAAAAGAGTTTCTTTATTAGCACACAAACAACCTCACAGATATGGCAGTGAGACAAGAGTTTATGAGATACTTGTCTAAAAGAAGGAACCAATCCTTACTTTGTTGAAAGAATTGAATAAGGATGTTGTTTAGTGCTTTGCTAGCTGCCATTGTAGTTGTGACAGTTGTTGTGAAGATTGTATTATAAGTGATAATTGAGCAGAAGAAAAGAGAATGACAGCCTAGTGATGGAGAGTCAACTACTGAGGAAAAATTAAATGGATGGGGGACAATAAGTCAGAACTCTCATCATCCAAGAAACCCTAGCCACAGAAACCAGAGCACAGCAGATTTTAGCAGAAAGGTTACTTTTTCCTTCTTTTAAAAGAAAACAGCTATAATTACTGTCAGGAGACTGAGTGAATCCATGGGCACTGACCAGCACTCATCCTTGCCCTGACCAGTCCCACTGGGACTCGCAGTCAAGCCCTCTCAGTCCAAGACCTGACGGTCTCCACTCAGTCTATTGAGATGTTTCCTGACATTCCAGACTTGCTCATCGGGCTTCTGCACTTATTTTTGGACCAGATTTGACATCTATCATGTCCTTGATCATCACAGGATTCTAGATGATCCCTGTCCCTGTCTGCACCTTGTCTTGTATTCTGTATTCTTGGCCCTGCCTATGTAGCCCAGCTCCCAGCTCACGCCTTCTCATGGGCCTGTCCCACTCTCTCTGCTCTTGGTAACTGCTAAGGCAGGAGAGGATGCAAGAAGAGTGAGTCCCATATTCTCTTTTCTTCGTCCACCAAAAAATCCCTTGCTGTGACAGCTGTGTGCATATGTACACTAGAGCAGATACACAGTGGAATTGTTTGTGTATAAAGTATAGTCAGGTAGCATTTGTGGTGGAAAGCAACCAGAGGAAATAAGAAATACATTTGGAAACTATGGTGGAGTACACATGGGGACCTTAGGACACTATGAATGCTTCCCAGAAAACTTCTCACCTTGAAGACAGTGCCTGACACAAAGGCAGGAAGAAATCAGTTAGTAGGTGTTTTGAAACAGGGGAAAAAGCAATGGGATATAGGAGAAAAAATCTGATTTTATAAATGAGCATTTTCAGGAAAACAGAACAAAACAAACAAACAAAAAACCCAACCAAACAAACAAAAAAAAAAACCCCAAACCCCATGATTAATGACTCCAGAAGGAAGACTGCAGAGTAACACTCCAGACTGACTCCAACAGCAAGGAAAATCTGGTCAATGTGGCTGTAGACTTTGTGTTTAATACTAACAGATCCATCCACAGAGCAAATCTAGAAATGAAAACTGTGAAAATTATGTTCATACAAGCAAATAAGAGTCTGAAAAAGATACAGAAATACACTAGTCAAACATTGTCACTCTGTTCCCATCAGGGCTAATTAAAGCTAACAATATCAAACAAGACAAAATCTTACAATATTGAAGTCCCTTAGAAAGACGGTTGTTGGTTACCTTTTCAACTAATGTCATCCAACTGTCACATGACACCCCTAAGATGAAGTGTGGTTGTCTTTATTTACTTCACCTGGACCTTTTATTAATATTTTTATTTTACTTTAAGGTCCAATACAAACCTAAAATTATGTACTTTATTTTGGACATTCAGATAAATATTTTGGGACGTTGTCCTCACTTTGAACTCATAGAGCTCTGATGATAAATAGGTATCATCAAGGGACTTGTAAACAGAGTGTGCTATGAATCAAAATACAAGTCTACAAAAATGCCATCCACAGCACCATAGTCCAGAGCACTGACAGTGTAGCAGCTTTCCTATTAAAGGAATGATGTGGTCTAGTTTCAAAACTTTGCACTGGAAGTATAGAGGAAAAGATTTTGTTAATGACCAGTAACAAACATAAAAAGCTCTATATCATCTGAAATTAATCTGAAATTTTGAAAGGATTGGTGACATTACCAGAAAATAAATAGACCTGTCATATTCCTGACTGAATTTTTTCTAATGTCTACCTAAAATCTTTAAAATGAACAAATTTTTTCATCGTAGTATAGAAGATCCATGATTGCAAAGTTGTTAGTTTAGTTTTCCTAATTAGAGATGACCACTTCAAGCATAGTCTTACAATTTTTAATAATAACTTGCAGGATGCTTAAAAAAATACTGTAGACCTTCATCTGGTTGCACAATTATATGAACACAAATGGGTAACTAAAGCTACACACATTATGACAGAGTCAGTGTCCAGACATTCAATTTTAGCATGAAAATACTGTTTAACATGCATTGTAGGATAGGCCAGATTCAAACCATAAATGCAGGCTCTTTGAATGCCTGCAAAGCAATGCTTAGAAAGCCAGTGAGTCCTGCTCTTTCACATCCAAAAAAAGTGAGGATGGATGTTTTCTTTGCTCATAATGTCATCTGTTGCCATAACATTCGTCCTCTGTAGCTTTCCCACAGATTCTGTGTCAAGATTTGGGATAAGTTTTTCTTATGTGTTATCCCATTATAAAGTTTCAGACTTAGACAATCACTGAAATGCTGTTTTCTCCTTAATCTGCTCTTACTCATCCAGGACAGACTGTCAGGGTGCTTTTCAGCAGGGCAAGCAGTATCTCTGCCTGCCTGAAAAGCAACCATAAAAATGAGCCTTACATCTGTGCCTGCTCTTTGAGTCTAGCAATAAGAAGATATTAGTAATGACCCTGTTTACGAAGTGTGAGAAAGAACCAACACTTTCCTATGTGATGTCTCAAACGTCTGTACTGATCTTTGTTCATACTAAATAAAATATATTTTCGTTACAATTAAAACACTACTTAATAAGTACATTTGTTGCCAAACAAGTCTAAACAACTAAAATGTTAAACGACAAGTGACAGTTATTAACAATACTATCTAAGCTGGTCTTTGAGAAAACAAAAATTTTTAGAAGCTTTCTGTCAGTCTTTAAGACTTATACATGATCAATAGTAACAATTTTCTTCTAGTCTCCTTTCTGCTTACATGCTATCTATGCACAGCTGAACACACAGTTTCATGGAAATGGAAAAACAGGGGGGAAGGAATGCTCAGCTATCCAGTGTTACCAAAGAGTCAATAAAGCAGTAAAGAATTAATAGGGAAGGTATTAACAAAGACTTCTTTTCCTATACTGTCTCTATACTTGTATTGAACTACATCAACTCCTGTCCTGTTCCTTAAAAGTCCTTTGTACCTCCTTGTCATATTTTAGGCCAGAGCTCAAAGTAATGGTCATGTTTTTAATGTTATTGACTATTCATCTAGTGAACCTCTGTTCAGTACAGCAAACTTAAGACAAGAAGGAGATTCCTTTTGCCTTCTCACTCTTTCCCAATACTCTGCTTTTCCAAGCAGCCAACCTCAGGCCACATTTCTTAGCCTTTTCAGGCAGCTGACAAGAATTAATCTTCTTTTTTTTGCCATCCTGAGGAAGTGTCTAATGACTTCTAGGTTAAAAAATATAAAATGTGAAGGGGAAAATATGAAAAACTGTGTGACAACTAAGGTCTGAAACCCTAAGTCTAAAAAACAGTTCACCAAAGGTAGTTGTCCAGTGCTGTTGTGTAAATAAACCTCTACCACACTAAGTGTCTTATAAAGTTTTGAGTAGCCACACATTTCTCCATTGTAGAGATGAAGATACAAAGTTTGACTGAATGTTTTCTTGTCCTCTTACTCAGAAGGGAGAAAAACTGGGAAAAAAAACCAAAGTTCCCTTGAATTTCAATTACCTCAACCCATTAGGCAAAACTCAGACAACTTATCTTTTAAAATATTAGTATGTATAACAGGGATTTTGGCACCTATTTTTACTATATTCATGTGGTTTATAGAGTAGTAATATGTTTTAAAATCTCTTTTTTAATCACCATTTTCTTTTAAAAAAGGAAAACAGTCAGTAAACAGGCACATCATCTTCAAAGTCTCAATGAAAATGAGTGTAGTAACTCACATCTTATTAAAAAATTCTTAAAAACCAAAGCATGTGTATGTATGAGTTAGGAAAAATCACGATTAAACATGGCAGAAGAGAAATACTACCCTGAGAGTAGAGGCCCCTATTATGTTCTTCACAGAGTAGATCAATGCATTTTTGATGCAAACACAATGCTTAGTTACAAAGGCATAAGTCCTGCAATTGACTTTGCAAAGACAGATTCAGCTGCTGTCTTGAAGCATCATTGACTTCAATTGACTCCCACACAGAGTCAGTTGCAGAATCAGAGACTCTGGTAATGACCACAGTATAAGGGCCTGAGTCCTTGTCCATTAAACTCAGTGTGAGATTTTACAGTTGACTTAGTGTATTTGAAATCTGAGTCTAAATGCAGATAGATAAGAAAGCATAAGTAGTTTGAATACATTTCTGAATTAAAGGACTTTCTTTCAGCACTTGCATATAAACGTTAAACATTAAACTCAGCAGCACACATTCTTTAAAAAATCATTCATCTCTGTTATGGGAAAGTAAATAAAAAGGAAAGCTTACATCCTAACTGTTTAAATTAACCTAAAAAAGGGATAAGTTTTTTTTTTTTCCTGAATTTTCACAGCACTGAAGTTTTTATCTTCTATTACTGTGGATATAAGCAGTGCGTTTCACCTTAAAAAGGCCCACTCATTTTCGTTGATAGCTTTGTACGTTTACAGTGTAACTCAATGTTAATTAAAGTCAGTCAATGCAACTGAAACAATTATAGCCTCGCTTTTGGATTTAAATGTTCCACCACTGAACAGTTACAATTAAATCAATTAAATTTTCTGTTTACATAGGCTACATTTCTTGACACTATCATTTTTATGGCTTTACAGTGGGAGGGAAAAATCCACCATAGTCCCCAGATTTCCTTATGTATTTTCATCCTCTGTCGCTTTCACAGTAAGAAACACTGCTGACTATGCTTTCTTTATGTCATGGTTTAGGGTCAGGGCGGCCCCTTAGACCTAGAACAGATGCTCTCTGTTAACCCCCTTCCCTTCCCAAAGGGGAAAAGACAGGGAATAAGGGAGAGAGACTTAGCAATTAGAAAAAGTAACTAGAACAGCTTTAATGAAAATGAAATTAATAATAATAAAAATGAAATATATACAAATATATACAAAACCAGTATTGAACCCAACCCCCCTGATTCTAATTACATCACCGTCACCGCTGTGCAGGCACTGGGGGAGTCCCAGACTGGGCCCCGCAGCAGCCGGGAGCTGTGTTCAGGAGCTGGATTCTGGTACCGGGTTCAGGAACACACAGACCGGATCGAAGGCAGAACAGAGTCTTCCTTGGATGCTCCAAGGAAGGAACCGAAAGAGGACCTGAGCCAAGCCAAGCAAAAGCTGGCAAAGCAGTCCAAGAGAGAAGAAGAGCCCAGAGACCCTTCGGCTCCCTTAGCTCTATATCAAATATGGCGTATATGGGATGGAATACCTCCTTGGTCAGTTTAGGGTCACCTGTCCTGTCCGCTCCTTCCTGCAGGTGCAGCCTTTCACTTTGTGCATCCCCAGTGTGGTACACAAGATCCAGCAGTGGCCTTGGTCTGCACACCAGTCCTTGGTAGTAACTCTAAACATGAGGTGTTATCACCACTAGAAGCAGACACTGTCTGTGAGAACAGGCTGCTGACTTCAGAAAGTGCAGTTAATTAGAAGAATTGAGCTGAAAAGTAAAATTACTGAACAGAATCAGTTCTGTTCTCACTCAAACCAGGACACTTTAATAAGAGCTATGACTCTTTCTCTGCATTTTCTATCTTGTCAGCATTGAGATCTTCTCTCAGTGTAACCCGTATCTCTCAGAAGAACAACCCATTTCAAAAGCTTATTAACACTAATCCTTTCTTTTAAGTAAGAAAAACAGCTTTTTGAAAACAAAGAACAATAAGAGATATATATATATAAAATCTGGTAAATATTAGTGTTTATTATGTTATCTGAAATTCATTTTTCATTTTTCTTTTCATAAATTATCTAATTGTTAAGACACTTGTGGCAAGACCATTAACTTTACCTACACTTGGTCCATGTAATAAATGCAAACCATACATTTATACATAAAATAAAAAACAGTAAATGTTAAATATTTTTAGATTACTGCATTCCAAAAGTTTTACTGCCTCTTTTACCACTCTCATGGCTGTAAAACAGAAGTAAAGATCTCTATCTTAGGTAGATAGACCATAATATAAAATTTATGCATCAATATACTAGCACGCATCTTCAAAAGAGTATTTGAAGGCATCATCTATAACATTCAATTGCTGGAGATGATGTACAGTCATTCATACAAGCAGTGTAACTGGCCCTGCCTTAATACCAGTGTCAGAGGGAATTTTTTCCCGATTTGTTAAGAATTATACATTAATATTTTGAAGACAGTTCTGTTTATTTAACTCCACTTAAAGTATCTGGGCGTCCTGGTGGACAGTAGGATGACCACAAGCCAGAGATGTGCCCTTGTTGACAGGAAGGTCAATGACATCCTGGGGTGTATTAGAAGAGGTGTCGCTAGTAGGTTGAGAGATGTTCTCCTCCACCTCTAATTCTGCCCTGGTGAGGCCACGTCTGGAATATTGTGTCCAGTTCTGGGCCCCTCAGTTCAAGAAGGACAGGGAACTGCTTGAAAAAGTCCATCACAGAGCCACAGAGATGATTAAGGGAGTGGAACATCTCCCTTATAAATATGTAAAGGGCAAGTGTCAGGACGATGGAGCCAGGCTTTTCTCAGTGATGTCCAATGATAGAACAAGGAGCAATGGGTGCAAGCTGGAAGTAGGACATTCCATGTAAACATAAGGAGGAACTTTTTCACAATGAGGGTGACAGAGCACTGGAAAAGGCTTCCTGTGAAGTTTGTGGAGTCTCCTTCTCTGGAGACATTCAAAACCCACCTGGATGTTTTCTCCTGTGTGACCTAATCCAGGTGATCCTGCTCTGTCAGGGGGATTCGACTAGATGCTCTTTTGAGGTCCCTTCCAACCCCTAACATTCTGTGGTTCTGGGAAGTCCAGCTATTGAGCTATATAATTCTTTGGAAAATAAACATGAGAAGTCACAAATAGAATTGCAACTCTGAAGAATATTTTGTGGGTTGCAAAACATATACACATTTTCTCAATGTGATATCTCTATACTTGGGTTTGTTTTTTTTTTTTCCTAACCATACAAAAACATCAAGACAATAGTGTTAGTGTTTCTACCGAAAAAGTAGACTTATTACTATACCAAAAGCATGGGAGAAGGATACTCTCAGGATTATACACATTCCACCTTTATTTCCTCTTCAAGAACAGTAAAAAAACGTAGAGTGTCAGCTAACCTATTCTCATCCATTATCTCTCAGGGTTCAGAGTAGAATGGACTTCAAGAAAGGACAGTTAGGAAATAGGTATTGACAAAGTCAATTTTAGTCTTGTATACCTCATCTCTTTAGGCTCTGTCTATAGTCAGTGGAGTAAGATAGTCTTCTGTACAGGATGATTCAGAACAGAAACCTAATTTAGCTTGTCTGACTCACCCTCCTCAGAATGAATCAGCAGGCACTCTTGACCAACATTACGCCTGAAAATTGAAAATGCCTTTCCTTTACCTGAGAGCATATGACGCACTATTCCCAATGAGAAAGAAATTTATATTCTCTACAGTACTTACTGTAACCCACTTAAGATCATTTTTCTCTCTGGAAAACACTAGAAAGAGAAAAAAATCAAGAAATTAACAAACAAACAAGAAAGAACATGAGAGTTAAACAGTTGGTCAAAGCAGCCCAAGTCCTTATGGCCACAACTGATAGAGGAAAAATGTGATCAAGTACAGACTTGTTCCAATTGATTTTTTGTCTTCAAGTTATAGGGTCTGTTGAAAGTATACAGATAACACCCTTAACTAACTGTATCCTTTTTGGGGTAAAAGCTGTGATTTCCTTTGTGAACTTGGGCAGTGTTTGATATGACATGTTTGGCTGGAAGATGGAACTAGTTCAGAATGTTAATTTCAAGTGGGAAAAAAAGTCAATTATATACAACAGTTTAGCAGGAACAATGACCACAGTGCCCACTTTCCTTACCATCTTGTTTATACCCATTTTTTTCCAGCAGGAGAAAGGGAAAGAGATGTTCTTGAAGTATATGAAAAGGCAAGAGTAACCAAGGAGGATATTACACATTTTTAGGCTTTAATGATTCACAGTTATATCAGCTAACTATGAAAACTGCATGTTAATTAGAACTGGTGACCTTGGGAAAACTCAATTGAGTAGGAAGATCTCTCTGAAAGAAAGAAAATCTCCTCAAAGTTGACTAGAGTTGTAATACCAGAAGGTAAGTTTATTTGAGAACAAAATTTTTCAATTTTTCAAATATATGTCAGTACATATTCAAAAAGGCAATCCTATTTGAATATTTTATTTTATCAATATTTGCATTAATAAAATGTATAAACCTTATTTCACAGAATTTTACTTTATTCACTTTTAGAGTAGACATTAACATTAATACAAAACATTTCCCTCAGAATTATTTTATCTAATCTGCAAAGGAGTGTCACAGGTCAGTTCACACAACAGCATTACAAATACTGATCTTAGGAAACACCTTACAAAAGCATTTTACCAACTAACTGTAGTCCTATTTGACAAGATGATTGGGATTATGAAAATCTCTACATACTTTACACCTACAGACTAGTAGTAATATTCTATTATGCTCACTATATCTCAATTAGCTTTAAAACAGCTTGGGTGCTGCTTTCTGTCTAGCAATACTCTGAAGAAGACTCTAGGTTGATGATACCTACAAATATCTGCTTTGCACTTTAGCTGCATAAGCGTAATTCACTAGCAGCAGCAACAGCAAGCCAGATGTACTTGGATTAAGTACTTGTTGAAAATGGGTGTAATTGTTTCAACATTTTTAAAAATGTTACCTTGCTATTTCAAGTATGTTAACATCATTGTAAGTCATTTCAACACACATTTGTACACACATCAGCCACCTGTCTTCTTCTGCTTTCTCTGCTCTGTTCTCTGTCACTGTCATAGTATTATCCTTCAGGCAATGTGCTCAGCATGAAACATGAGTTATACCTTTTGAATTTATCTAATGGGGACTTATGCACTGCTGCATCATAACATTTGTATATATGCCTCATAGAGTCTCATCAGGTGATGACATTGCATTTTTATATCACGTAGTCACATTCTGATGCACATCATCACACCGTGATGTTGCATTTCAATGCAAATTCACCTCAGGAAGCCTCAAATAAAACGATGGTGTTTCTAGATGTCCCGAAGCCCAGGAAATTGAAAAACTTGATATAAAGCTTTAAAAATTGGGACTGCTCTCCAAGTATTACCAAGGTCATTGATCTCATAACCAATATTATTTTATACATTGAACAATTCAGCCAACGGCAGTGTATGAGAGTTCACTATTTGTTTAGGGAATAATATTTTGCTTGCTTGCTTGCTTTTGACTCACTAGCTGTCATGAGCCTAACAAAATAAGCTAGACTATTGAGCAAACAGCACTCAACTGAAACATTTTGAATGGCTTTTTTACCACAGGTCCATTATCTAGATTATCATTTAAGTTTTGTTCCTAGATTATTGTGAGTCTAGGCATAAAATTATGATACTTATTCCAAATGGTTTGCATTATTGGATTGAATCCTCATCAATTCATGTTTGTTTCTACCAGGTTAAGCTCCCAGAGGTTAACATCCCATAGATGATGTCCAATGGTGACAAACAGAGAAGGGGCATCTTTGTGTTATCAAACAGAGAAGAATTCAAAGACAGTAGAAATGCATTAGTAAAACCCAGTATGTGATTTAGACGGAAAAGGAAAGGAAAGGAAAGCTACCTCTGTGTTCATTGTATAAGATTTCCTTATAAGGCCTTATTAAACTGGCTTTCACACTAGGTTTGCACAGGGAGGTGGGATGGGAAGACCTTCACAGAGACCCTGGACAGTTCATTGAATGCTATATACAACCAAACACTGTTGAAATTTCACTAAGATTGTTTTAACAATTTAAGCAGCTTTAAATCACGCCATTTAAGCAGCCCCATTGTAAGTTATGCAAATTGCACCTTCCTCACAAATGCAGAAACCGTTTCTGGTTTGGTCATAGACGTCCTTTATAACTATGTAAATGTCACCCCTCTCTGGACCTCATAGCACTGATGTAACCCAGAGTAAGAAAAAAAGGGCAGTGAGAGGTGTGTTCTCCTTCTGCCTTAGTGTCTTCTCTGTTCTGTAAAAAGAAGGTTGTAGCAATTTCTTTCAAATAAAATCATTCTAACACTGGGAAAGCAATCATAGCTCTCTGCTAAATTGTTCTGTAACCTGGGGTTAATTAGGGACTATGTAACAAAAGTGAACTATGAACATGGATACTGAACATTCCTGTAGAATATTCACTTTAAATATCTCTGCTGCTAAACACATCCAACCAGACATTCAAGTTTAGCAGATGCTTCAGCTTTTCTTTCAAACACGAACTTAAAAGATCTACTTTTCCTACAGTTTCAAGGTCTGCAATAGCAGGCAGTCCTATATACACCAGCAGAAATAGTTAATGTTTAGAGCCAGACACCAAAGGGAGCTGAAAGCATAAAGAGCTTTGTATATGCACAGAAACTGAAAAGACTTGTAGTCCTACTTATGTTCTTACTCATCAAAGGACCAAAAATGGTTTGTCTTATTATTTATTTTCTTTGTGAAAATTCTGGAAACAACTGGGGTTAGAGACAGGTTATTGGAAATGAAATTTGCTTTGCAGTGACCAATCCTGTTCTAAAATCTTATCAGTAAGTGAGGCAAAGAACAAGCAGGAGGTAGAAGTATTTTACTGTAAAGTTACACGCGACCTGTTTATGGTGGTGGAAAGTAGAGCTGTATCACTTATAATGTCTTCACACTCTTTGGATTGCACAGCTTTTAACATATGCTAAGGTCTATTTCTTCTCTATGGGATGTTGTTTGAAAGTGTCAGAAACAGGTATTCAGGCATTGAGATTTTCATTAAAAAGCTGTCATGCTCATTTGTGCTTAAAATTAGAACACAAAATAGAGTTTAAGTTAACTAGTTGAGAAAAAGTATGGAAGAAAGTGAAGGCAGAAAAGAAATCTTTCCAATGGTTTCTCCAATTTTCCTTTTAAGTGATATGATCACCAAAGCTACCTACATGGTCATGAATACCCTCTGTGGACACTGTCTCTCACCACAGAGATGGTCACCATTTATAACTAAATTACATATACGGAGATGAAATCACTCTAGGAGTGTAAGTGTGAATGAAGGAAGAAGAACAGAACAGTGAAACCAGAGTACCTTATAGAGGCTGCTGACCTCAGTGCAGACAGGGCATCCAAACTCTGGTTTGCACAACTTAACTAAAATTACCTGCTGGAGAAGCCATATATAATCATTTGGGAAACCATAATCTTCAATTTTTCTATTTGTTTAGAAATCATAGAAGGAAATGTGATTCAGCAAGGGTTTCTTGCTCTTATAGCAGCACCAATTCAAAAGTAATCATTCTAGACCCATTCCTTTTTCTACTTGTCTTCTCTCAGCAGCATCCTGCCTTCCATAGTTTCCACTAGGAGTGTTTCCCTGGTTTATAAATTGTTTTCTGGAATGGTGGCTATCACAACTGCTGCTTGCAAAAAACAGTCAGGGATTTTTTTTTTTTTCCCCCCCAAGTAACACAATTACAATTGGTATCTGCTGTCCTCATCCTGCTCTACAAAAAGATTACACATGCTTCATAAAATCAGACTTACACATTTAAAGAGTGGAATGGCATTATTTGCAACTCAAAAAACACCCATGATGTTGGGCCTAAATGTTCACTCCTGAAGGTGCTAACATCTCCAAGTTACACTTAACTGTCACTTAACATCAGGTCATATCATCCTCCCTGATATTCTGTGTCATTAAAGGCCAGTCTGGTGAGCTAACAGCACCTACATGGCATGCTGATGAAGCACTCTGACTCATGCTAAAGAATGGATCAGAAGAAAGGGTCCTTGTATGCTTATGTCAATCTGTTAGGGGCATTTCCCATCACAGCTGTCGATCTAATGAAGTCACAGTACTGTCTGGACTTATGCAGTTATTAAAATGCTTACTGCCCAGGAGGAATACAGAAATCTGCTGTTAATGTAGGTCATTCAGGGAACCCACATTCCCATTCCGAATATCCCATTTGAATGGGATAAGTATGGATATAATTAGCTGACCTAGTAGGCTGTCTAATACTTTCTCCTCTTCCTTCACTTCCCTAGACACAACCCCTGCCCCCCAACATTGAAGCATACATTTTTATTTCATGAGGCTATTTGCAAGATCACTAGCTTTTCTCCTGGGATTGCTAGTACATGTGGCTCCATTTTAATTGGTTAACATGTGCATGTTAGAGCTCCCGTCACCCTGCTGAAAATATGCCTCACCTTCTTTCATGATCTTTATTTGCGATACTGTTCATCTGTTATGCTTCTGAAATCTATGCACATGTTGCAAATAGTGTAATGCCTCTATTATGACAAAACAGCAGCCCCAGACAAAGACATTTTGGGTCACATGTCCAGTAGCTCCCATTTCTTAAGACAGTGAAAAGAGAATACAAATATCACTGTTGTATTCAGCATTGTGCTCTTGTTCACTGCAGCTTTCTTTTTTTAGACTTTGCTGCTGTTCCTGTAAGAAGCAGTGTGACTTTCCCACCTCATGTTCATTTGTACACATTGAGAAACACAGGTGGTAACAGCCTTGTATCAAAATCATGAAGGGTTACAAAAGAAAGGGAAGGGGAAGGGGAAGGGGAAGGGGAAGGGGAAGGGGAAGGGGAAGGGGAAGGGGAAGGGGAAGGGGAAGGGGAAAGGAAAGGGAAGGGGAAAGGGAAAGGAAAGGAAAGGAAAGGAAAGGAAAGGAAAGGAAAGGAAAGGAAAGGAAAGGAAAGGAAAGGAAAGGAAAGGAAAGGAAAGGAAAGGAAAGGAAAGGAAAGGAAAGGAAAGGAAAGGAAAGGAAAGGAAAGGAAAGGAAAGGAAAGGAAAGGAAAGGAAAGAAAGGAAAGGAAAGGAAAGGAAAGGAAAGGAAAAGAAAAGAGAAAAGAAAAGGAGAAATTTGGGGGTGGACTGTATGCAAGAAAAACATTGGGAAGACAGAGGTTTTGTACTGCATTCAACAGCAAGAGTGTTTTTTTCTACACCAAGCCATATTTTACAATGACAAGCAATGACTGGACAGTGGCTGAGATTTGAGCATTGCAGCAGTATTAATCAATCATGTATCAGATAAACACATTTCAAAGTGTATATTAAATACAGGCTTGAGCTCATGCAGGCTGACATACAGTATTTCATTCTCAATGTGTTCTTTTCCTAACAGCAGAAACTTCTTTGTTCTTCATCTGTGTTGCTTAAACTGCTTCCTTTCTGCAAAACAATTTCTGAATTTCAGAATAATTTCTCTTAAACCTATTTTTGAAAGTTGAAGTTTAGGTCAAATGCAAATATGAATATAGTTTTATACTGCATGCATAATTTGTAGTCTGTGTGGAACTGACTCATCTGTCTTCTGTATCTGGCACTCATGTGATGAGCTCTCCTGCTAAGAGTGACCTATTCATCCTTCAAATAAACATCCACAGAGGAAGAAAAACAGTATGTACAGTTCCAAATATGGAACGACATATTGTGCTTGATGTGATCTACTCATGTCAGTTCTGTCAACAGTCTTTTGAATTAAGAGTCTCTTATTCAGAAAACAGTCAGAGATACTAGATAGTATCTTCTGCACTTGAGCAAATCCAAACCGAGAAATATCTGCATTTAACTGTTGATGACACAAAGGCAGTTAAGACAATGTCTTGGCTTAATGATCTTAACTGAAATGCTTTGAATAATTAAGAAAAGGTTTGCATAAATTTTGCAGAGTGAGGAGTTATGGTCTAATGGCAAACAAAATGGTATTACTGCTTTAAGTGACTGATTTGATACTTACAAATATTTTCATACATTAATTTATATATAAGATCAACACAATATAGCAAAACTTTCATCTAATGCTTTATCTACCATATTTTACTGACTAATGTGCTCACTTCTGTCAGCATTTAAGATTTCTCTAACTGGAATTGCAGCAGAAATCTTGTTAAATCCATGGGGAGACTAATGCTATGGGTAAACACATAGTATGTGCACATAACATAGGACTAGAACTTTAAATGTTGTAAGTAATCATCCAGGGATCAGACCTATAGAAAGCTGACCACAGCCAAAAAGAAATGGAACTGATGTGGCTGAGCATATGTTTAAAAAATTTGTTAAGACATTGAGCATTTCTAATCAGAAAATAAGAGAATATTAAAATATCTTGTAGTCTGTAGATGATTCTAAAAAAAACCCTTGACGTTAACATCTAGAAATTAAAAAACAAAAATTAGTTTTCTGCAGAATAAAAAATACTATATACAGTAAGTATTTATCCCAAGTAATAATCTCTTAGCATTTATACAAACTGTATTTCTACCTGACAAATATAGATGATAAAAAGGAGGGCAAGGTTTCTTTATTTTTGGCTCTGATGAGTTACCATTTCAAGGTAAATAGACTTCCATTTCTTTTATCTTTACAAAAAAACCTGAACCTTGTGGTCAGAGTTGTTTCATTTTATCATGTGTTCTGCAACACCTGAACAGAGTTGTCTGCATGAAATCACTGGCTACATTCACTTAAATCCACAGTCTTCCAACTATAACCTCCCTACATGGTAAAACCACAAGACTTTATATATTCACAGAGATGTTACTAAGAGCATAAAAAAAAATATGAGGGACTGTACAAGTGTCCCAACACACTTGATGTGGCCAGCAGCATTTGCATTACTAATAATGTTGAATGCAGGGTCTAAACCAAAACCAAAACAAATTCTTGGCTTAATTCCCAGATCTAAGGGGTGCTTATAGGGCTGGTTTTTAGGGTGGGAGGGATAACAGTATTTTTTTTCTTCAACTGACAAGCAGAACAAATTTAATCTAGAAATCAGTAAGAAAATGGATATAGAATCTTATAATGTAATTTTTTATTTAATCATTTTGTAAGGTACAACTGGCAAGCTTAGGTTTTGCCAGGTTGTTTTCTGTCAGTACTTTGTGAAAATCTGTTTATAGACAGACAAAGTTAAATTAACTAAGTTACTATATTGGAATTTTAGAGAAGCAGACAACACTGCAATAATTTGATCTTAAACTTTGTCTGCTTTTCCTGAGTTTCCTTTGCAGATAACCCTCAGCAGTTGTATTGGCATTACTAGAGTTTTCACAAGTTTCACTTTGTTTTGGATCATGTAACATCACATCCCACCTCCCAGTCTCACTGAAACAGCCTCATCTGAGATTACTTCTATCTTCCCACTCATTTGATTAAAAAAAAAAAAAAAAAAGGAAAATATAGCATGATTTAGATCACTGATGAGATGAAGGGTCAAGGAAAAGGGCTGATGGTATCTCTTCTCTTTTTAATAGGGCTGGCAAGAGATAAAGAGAAAGAACAGAATAATAAGCAATTAAATTTCATCTATGTAGTGTGTTTGGAAATGAAATACTTTCTCTCATCAGAAATTAAAAGTGGCTATTGATTCAACTATGAAATGCATTATAGGAATAACTCTTAAATTGCTATTTCCAATTCTGTGTTTAAGGTGTAATTATGTCAATGCCTGTAGTCACTATGGTAGAGAAAACTCAAAACATGTGAAGGTAGATCAGATGGAAGCCAACATTCGTATATTGTTACTGACATGTATTAAAGAGGCTGTTTAATGGGGCAATAACTGCACAGCCCAAACCAGAAAACAGTTCCAGCAAAGTAATTTCTGCTACATTTATCATGATATTAGCAACACAAAATGTATGGTGTTATGAAGGATTCCAGTGTGAACATTTGGCACAGTGAGGGAAACAACTAACTTAAGCAAACTATACACCAAGTCATAAACCTAAACCAGAGATGTGTCTTTCTTAAAAGACACTAGTTATTAACTGTTCCTGCCAGCTTCAAGATGACTACAGTATGACAAGATGACTACAATATGACAGCTTTAATATTTTGGAAAAGTACAGCAGAAAGATAGCCTAAGGAGTTTTTAGGGCAAGGGGAAGAGAACTTTTTTTCAATGAGCTCCTATGACAAATGACATCTACATTATGTAGAGGGAAATTCTAATGTAAGAATTAGTCAAACACAGAAGAGTAACATAAGGAACACAAAACCTAATTGATGTAGCAGGGAGACAATCAATCTGTATTGGGCTATGGTTTATAGGAAGAAATGATCCAGTCCTGCTGGGGTGTTACAGTGCTCTTCACTTCAGCACAAGTTCAGATCTTTTCTCTCTTCCAGGCTGACCTAGAATTCCCAATGGTTATTCACAAATTCTTTCCTCATTGATGAAGAGGGACCATACACAAACTAGATGTTAGATGTCCCTGATCCTTCTAAGCAATGTTTGCAGCTGAACTGCAGGCAATAGCTGCAGACTGTATACAGTTGCATGCCAGTCTCAGAAGTTGCAATACTTAAGTACATGCATGGTGTATACATAATCTAGCTATCTGGAGGCCTCAATAGTTAGTTACCTATCAGACTCATTCTGTCTAATTACAAGAAATACCCAACACTGAGCCAAACACAGTATCTGAGTCTCTATTTTTAGACTTAGGTGCCTAGTATTTTTCTGAATCATTTTAGAAAGATAGTAAAATGTCCCTTTTCCAAGTCCCTGTCTTACATCAGATCTTCTTGACATGTCTGATCATTCCATATTCCCTCTGCAGGGGCTTGTAGCAATGACAGGCTCCAGGAGTGTGGATCTAACACAGCTAAAGAAGACTGAAAGATCAATGTGCTTGAGGGCACTCTTTGCCTGGAAATAATTCCCTGGGTTGGTTTTATTTTTCCCTCTTCCTATATATCAGCTCTTTCTTCTCTTTTCTGGTTTTGGATGTGAGGTAACTAGAGTCTGCTCTCCAAGGAGAGGTTTTCTGTAATCCACACGGCAGCTAGGGCAGCTAGGAGGCTTTGTCATTTCAGAGATGAGGGCAAAAAAATTTTTTGAAATGTTGCTGGGAATTTTCTTCATTCTGCCAAATAGTTCTTATGTTTTCTTCTTTCCTACTCCTCCACTTTTTCTGCCTTTCTAAAACCTTCTTGCACATTGCTACACTGAGGTGTATTATTACGCGTTTATTGCTACAGTGTTGTAGTAGCTCCTCCTCTACTCAGTTTATGCGCTCAACCTGCATCTTTCAGTCATTTGGTTACAGACAGCATTTAAAGTACCTTCAAAAACTGTTTTTCTGTTATTTATGCAGACATTAGAAGCTCGGGGTATTTTGGCTACTGAGGCACTGTGAACCTTTTCCACTTATTGCAAGAAGAGTCCTAGTGCCAACTTTACCTCACCCCACTGATTGTTCTCTCCTTATAGGAGATGAAGCACATCCTGAAAGAGGCAGAGCAGAGCACAACACTGAAGGCTGTACTGAATTCTGAAGACAGCCGCCAGAAATGTAGCCCAAGGACTAGTAAGTGAATGTGACAAGCAGATGCTGGAAAAGGAAGTGAAAGAGATGAACCATGTGAACGATAGCAAGTGGAGAAAAAAAATCCTTTACTCCACAAACTCTTAAATGCCTGATAATCTGAACGTCTGAATTGATAAAGAAATAGATTGAACTTAGAGGCAATAAATATTTATAGACATCACACTATTTTTATTCCTTTATCTAGCCCGAGAAAGATATAATCAGCATCTGCACACCTACAGTTGTAATCCTATGGTTCTCAGAAGTAACTGTAAACATGATACATACATTTTTACTTTTGTCTTCTACGAAGAAATGTAAACAACCTGCAAGGGAAATTAACAACATAATTTATCGATGTTTATGCCTTATAGAACAATCTACTTCCTTTGTGTGACTATTAACTTTATTCAGTATGCCTGAAAGTGAATCATGCAATGCAATCAAAGGATTAGGTTATGTCAGTCTTCTATGTTTACGCAAAGTGCTGGCAGCTATTTCAGAGGACTGCCTGTTCTGAACTTTCTTACCCTGGGATTATAGATTGACACCATGAGACCATCAGGGTAAAGGGAGACTCCTGTGGTGAAAATATCCACACAGATAGACCTGTTTCTAGGACGTCATTCTGTTTGCTCATTTTTTATTCTAATTAATTCACCAATTAATTCCCAGCAGTGTCTCAGCATCTCATGCATAAGACTCAGCTAGTGCATCAGTGGTCTGCAGCTAAACACCTGCAGATGGCAACTTGAGAAAAATATTGATTTTCAATGACTGGAATTTGTTGTTTAACTCAGCATTAGCTTCATAACCATTCCTTCCTCATCAGCATATGACCACAAGGAGCTTGTCTGTTCTAGGTACTTAGGAACAAGACAGTGAGTCAATTCATAGGAGCAGCTTGCTCCCTAAGCAGGCAGGAGGAGAGATGAAAGGACTACACAAACAACTGTGGGGAATGGTACAGCTCCTTTCTGCCATAGACCACTTTCATGAGTACAAAGCAGAAAGAAAGGGGTGGACCAGCTGCAAAAAAATGGAGCAGATGAGCTGCACGATGCACCCCAACATGGGAATTCTGGGAGGGATGTTCTCTATCAGTAGTTTTTCACAGCACCCTTCCCTAGAATAATGCAGCTCACCTGTGTCTATAGTGATAACAATCACCAGGGACAACATGCTGACATTTATTTTTCTAGGTGTTTCATAATAACTGTAAGGAGTTGTTTCTGTTCTGGAGATGACAGGAAAAAGTAAACATAGGAAAAAAAACTTATTGGCGAAGAAGTGAAGGAAGCTGCTGCACATATTAAATAAAGAAACAAAATGGAGATGTGTTTATCAAAGAAAAAAAGCACAGCTGGGAAGTCTGACTTCTGTAGAGGATGTTTGTGTTATCAGATAAAGGAATGATAGCAATCATTTGTTTGTACACCCAACTGCATGGAGGAAAGCAGCAAATAATATGACCTATAAAGAAAACCCTGTCAATATAAAAAATTTAAAACAATTAAATTTAAAAAATGTTGGTTTATTCCTACATTGACAAGAGACCTTTCTTTCTAAAGTCATTGCTGATTCATGTGCTGCTATGTTCCATAAAGTTCAGCCATCTAAACTGTTTTTGTCAAAATAAACTTTTACAGAGTATGAATAATCTGTGTTCATATGTGATGCCTTACCTCCCACATGTAAATCCTCGTTTATACAAACTAAGTGGAAGGGAAAATCAGACTCCCCAAAAGGTGGGGAATGAGTAGCTTTTATCACTGGATTTCCATACTGAGTACTGGACAAGATTCTTCCCTGACACAATCTTATATGTATGCCCTGGTATTTTTCATGAAGTACTATAACATAACCTGTGATCAGTGTGAATGATTCAACTCTAAAAATGAGCATAGACTGGAGTATTGAGTTTGGAGTTACAGGATTGTGCTGGAAGTGTTAAGATTCAATACAAGCTACTATGAAATCTTGTCAGAAATAGTACCAGCAGAAGAAAAGACAAAACAAAGAAATCAAAATTGATCTGCAAAAAAGAGTATGTACAGTGATATGATTGCACTACTAGAACTTTCATAGCCATATCACACTGATTATATGTCAAATTCAGTATTTAATCTGTGTTCTTTCAAACCAAAAAGTGACAAATCAAGAGAAGGATTATTCTCCCTATAGGAAAAATCTCTTCACAATGCAAACCAGGTCTCTACTCTGAAGCTTAGGGGTCATGATTCATCTTTAAAGGAAAAGAAAGTTCTAATGAGCTAGTGAAAATAGTGAAGTCCTCATTATCTATTTAAATGGATAATCACTCTTTTGAGTCCCACTGAGCCTTGTGGCATCTTGTGGCAGTGTATTCTACAGATCTATTCTATATTGATTTACTCTACTTTTTAATAATATCAGACAATAAATAAGGAAATCAATACTTCTCCTCATCTAAGGACATTATGAAAATCCGAGGGTTAACCCTGAAAACTCATTAACTTGGCTGCTATTCAGAACAGCACAATTAAAGACAGAATAGATGAAACAAGAGGGGAAAAACATTGCTAAATGTTGATAATAATCTGTATCTATTGGCTCCCTTTAAATAGTTTTTATATTTAAAAATATTTAGAACACTTTCCTGTGTCTTTTAGACTGAAAGGGATTTCTTCTTCCAGATTATATCTCTGTTGACATTAGGTCTTCCCTTTCTAATAAACTCTCTTTCACACAATGTTAATGTATCAAATCAATCATGTGCATTTTCAAGTAAATGTACCTTGCTTTTTACATTGAATATGGCATCTCAGAATTTCTCACGGGGTATTTTAACTTCTTTAAAGAGCCCTGCCTGTGACAGCCCCAGATTTTTTGCTCCTTGTCCTACTAAATAATCAATCTCTACATAGAGGGTTGGTAACAGACTACTAAGTTCAAAATAGAATGAGCAACAGATCAATAAAATATGAACTTTTCTCTTATTTTCAGCTTTAACAAACTAGCTATTTCAATACCAACTAAGCTTGCAGCCAATATTGTTACTTTGCTGTTTCTAAGGTCAGAAAGGTTTCTAGCTTGAGAAAGATCCAACAGTTCATTTTTGTTTGTAAATGAGAAGATTTAAGTGCCAGAAGATTGGGACTTCTGCTGAGTAACAAACTTCCCCCGCAAAGTCTGATTTCCTTTCATACTGCACACACACACACACACACACACACACAGAAAAAAAAAAAAAGAGAGAGGCAAAAAAAGATGAAAAACACTAGCTAAATTGGCACACTACCTCATTTAAACTAGAGGCACAAACATGATGTATGAAGTAGTTCTTCTATAGCATTAATTTCACACAAAGGATACATATGTCTCAGCAGATATTCTCATATCTTCTCACTTCAAACCAGAGATGTTTATCATTGGCAGCAGTGACTCAAACTTTGGCATAGACAAATAAAACTCACAGAGACAATGTGTCCCCAGGGGTATGGTCTCTGATCCTTCCAATTTCAGCACAAAGAAAGGCATAAATTTATGTAGCAAAGACAGACTACTGGGAATTAGAAGACGTGGAGATTTAAGACTTGTTTCCAATACTATAAGACTTTTTCACTGGTAAACAGTGAGCTCAAGACTATACCTGAGCATGGGATCCCTGTTCTTCCCACTCATATTGCTGGGATATGTGGAGCCAAGACAAAACTTCCCTCAAAACATTGTGTTTAGGAAAAGATGACCTCAGGATACTTTCAGGTAGGCAAGGGAGGCTATTCCTAACTCCAAAATGTGAGTTTAGAGATGTGCTAAAAGCATGTTAAGGCTGTTCCTCCAGAGTGCTGCTGACCATAGGGAAGATCAATGTTGACCAGCCACACAAGCAGATACAGTGGTCAGCAATGTGAATGGTCAGCAATGTTACCAGATTTGATCATCTTATGCTGGCATAATCATGCCCATACCTGTAGTTCATGTACTTAATGATGACACAAATTGCACTAACTGTCCAAGAGTAGGTACGCACAGAAGCTGAACACATTCTCCAATGACCTTAAGGAGAGTAAGATTTGCCTCAGTTTCCTAAGTAGTAAAACTCCAATTGCAATGTTTATTCACTTCACGGAGGGTCATGAAACTAAGTCCATGAGTATTTCATAGCTGTAAGTTGGAATAGATGAATTAGTTCGTGGCATTGTTACTATATTCCCTCACTGGTGTGTGAAGCATTACTATAATAATTTGCATTCCAAAGTAAAAATCCCCTTTTGAAGATTTACTTGCATTCCAGAAGATGAATTCCCCCTCAGAAAAATCAAAGAAAAAACAACAGAGCAGCTGAGCACACCTTTGCACAAGGCTGTTTATTCTCTTCAGAGGCTTTACTTTTTTCTTTCTTTTTTTTTTTTTTTTTTTTTTCTTTTTTTTTTTATTATTTTAGGTAGTAGGGAGGGCTGAGTCTCTGGGATGGGTCCTCTTTTCATTCTTATTTATAGAGTCTTATCAATAATAAGAGATTTAACAATTCATGAAAACAGAAGGTGAAAACAAGTCTTCTTTACGTTAGTAACTTTGTCTTTTGGATTACTTTTTCTCTTCAGATTTTTCCCCATTCCCATTTATTTTGAAGCCTACAGTCTCATCATGTTATATCACAAGGTCATTCTCAGTTTCCACATGCAAACATAACAGTAATTTCTTTTTTAAAAATTTTTTATGTAAAGCAGTGATTTAAGTTCATTATACACAAATGTTATCTTGCTGCTTCAGCTCAGGTAATACGTGATGTAGACTAGCTATACATACAGGCTTTGGACCAATGGCTGTACAAGTGCTATATGCACAAAATGCCACGGTCCTCTTGTGCCTTTTCACCTGGTTGTATTATGTAGAATTTCTATATAATCCATTGGAGAAAGACTGTTGGTCTTCCTAGCATCCTGCATATTCTGAGGACACCTTTAGACCACAATTAGCTACTTCTATATTTTTTAGCAACTGCTAAAAAAATTATTACCCAGCTATGTTCTTGCTTCTCTGCTGAAATTATCTGAACTATTTCAGTAGAGGCTGATAATTGAACAGGGATTTCCCTTATAAAGATAGACCACAGCTACAGTGTCAGAGAATTGACACAGTAGCAATTTAAGATAAACATTGAGATTAATACATATCATCCGTTAAAGACAAGCAAACAAGTGTGTCTCTGATTTCTTTCTCTTGTGTATGAGACACCAGTGTAGACTCATGGCCTGTGAAAAAGATTGGACTCTTCTCAAAGAAAGGTAGTAGGTGAAGGTAAAAGATGAAATACATACATGGCTCTAACCACAGGGATTACAGCTACTTAGATGACCCACTCTCAAAGACTGTGATTTCCCCAGAGCTCCCACTCACAGTCCTGGAGGCTTTCTGCATTTGGCATAGCTCCCAGAGAGTTAGTTCCACAACAAATTGTGTATTCCTCTCACCAGATGAGCCCGTATGCTGCACACTTTTCAACCCTGTTCTCTAGGAAGCCCTCCACCATTCATTTTACTTTCTCTCCGAATTTCCAGTCTTGATCTCCCAATGTCAAAATTTGTGAAGCAAGTGTCAACTGGTGCCAGCTGTTCTTCAAGCTTTATCACCTTTTTTCTCTCCCCTTATCTAGCAATGTTGTCTCCAACTTTAATATTTACCACAGTTATTTTCATTCTCCTGCTAAGTCACACCCTTTCCCATCCCATCTCACAGCTTTGGTTGTTTTGGTGAAGTGTTCAATTCCTACTACAAAAACAATGCAAGTATTAATTATATCTTAGCCTTAAGGATACTACATCTTCAAAAGGTGAATGAGATTTTTTTTTTTCCCAGTTAAAAAATATACCGTAAAAGACTGTCAAAACCCCTCAAAAATCTTGGCTAATAATCTCAGTTCATCTTTTGGGAGAACTTATCTGTTATCTTCCCTGCTGTGTGTATGTCTGTTTCTGTCTTCCTATATACTGTACATGCTTATATCATGTTCACTAGTGTGCTTGCATCGAATCATTGCTATGTGACTTTGCTAAAATGTAACAAAATTTTAAGAAATTGAAGAAAAGATTTTATAGTAGCAAGAGGATGATATCTATGCCACCTATAACTGCAATTACAATTTTATCCTTCAAGAAATTTTTTTTTTCCTCACATTATTATTACAACCACTTTTTGAAACTATTAGTCACATGCACATACACATAAGGTCTTACAAACATGGGCTTTGGAGCAGGGAAAATTTTAGGGAGAGATACTTCTATGAGTAATGTATAATTTTGCATGCTTTTTTTTTTTTTTTCTCAAATCCATCAAATTATTTACTTCAATCTTAGTAAATTCAGACAGTCCACAGAGTTTACTTCAATTCTGACAAATAAATTATTTGACAATTCCACCCAAACTATATACATTACAATCTAGAGTGGAGGTGTGAAGCTGAGCTTCACTTTCAAATCTGACTGCCCAAAAGTCAAGAGCTGCCATTTCCTCAAACAGAAGGCTTGAGATCATGTCCCTCTTGTCCTGGTAATGCAACACTGTACCTGATACTCCTAGGCAGTGGGAATAAAGTGGGAAGTTCTTTACTATAATTTGGAAAAATAGGAATCTGAGTAAGTAGGTCAGAAAGGCAGGTGAACTGAGAGAAGGATGATTATGGAAAACTTGAGGCAAAAAAAACAGGTTGAGAGATAAGAAGAAGGGCTTATCTGTCAGTAGGCTGAGACAGAGATGTACAGGATGCAGGAAGGAGGGTTATCACTGAAATCAGGTCTGAAACTTGGTAAGTCATTCCCTAAACCGTGACAACTGTGCACACCTTGGTCTGTGCAGAGAAGACATCAATTACTGAAGGAATAGTGAAGAGCACAGTGGAGAGTTCACAGCTGAGAAACCATAGCTCTTTAATGCTATTTCCACATTTGCTTCATATTAAATGATTTCTCTGTTTAGATCTGTTTCAACTTTCCCTCTTCTGCCTTTCAACCCACAATCTGTCAACCCCTAGCTTCCCTGTGCATCCATTTTTCCCCTCACAGTTCCTCATCCATCATTTTCAGAGACTGAATTTAGCAGAAGAACTAAGGACGCTAGAGCTCCTGTTATAACCACCTGATGCAAAGTATGTCTACCTGACAAGGGAAAAGTTGCATTGCATCCTGCTTCTCCAAGGTACACTTGGAATCACTGCTTATCCTCATGTTTTTAAAACAGACCTGACAACATCTTTGTATACTATATACAGATTATATATGCTATATGTATAGCTATTCAATATTCACATCTATCTCTCCTGCTGATACGTGATGTTGGGTGTCATACTGTTGCACTCTGAAGTGTACTGAAACCCCAGTTCTCAGTATTAATCCCTGAATTTACCTGACCTGTGAATTTCAACATGGCCTGGGAATAAAGTGGTTTTTGTCTATTAAGAAGCCCAAGATCTTTACCCCATAGCTCTTACATCCCAGAAAAGTGTATTCTGAGAAGGAATACACAGGCTTTTGTTTGAAATTCTCTTCACTGAAACTGTCAGGATTACGTTCAAAAGGTGTTGTTTTATTTCAGTTAAGAGAGGTTTTGATAGCTCAAGAACAGCTCTCGGTTCAGCCTCACTCCCAAGAAAGATGGATCTCCTTCAGCGCCACACCACGTGGCAGCTGTCTGCTCCACCACACAGTTCTGAGTCCCCCCCAGTATGCAGCCCATCCTGGGGAAAAAATAGCACAAGATTACGTAACAGCAGATAGACTCATAATATGCATGCACAAGAGGGCAAAATTAAGGTCAGGCAGGCAGTTCTGTAATGATTTTTTTCTTGCTTATTTTTCTACTCCTCATCTAAAGGTCCTATTCCCCTTCCCAATCTCCCCTATTCAGTTTCCTCAGCTTCATGCTTCTTACACATTCCTGTCTGTTTACAAAATCATGTTTCTGTTTCTGTCTCTTGCCCCTATTTTAATACTTTCTGTACATATGGCTCTCACTTTCCACTCCTATTTCTCACTGCTGTTTGAACAAACGGTTCACTGCCTAAGGCTGCTGTCTCCTGACAAATACAACACCCCCCTCTCCACCCTGTCCTTGCGTCTGACTCTACCTTCCCTCAACCTCTAAAACAAAATACTTTCAGATGTACAGAAGATTTTCTGATTTAATTTTCTCTGCAGACACAGAGCGGAATTATCTGAAAAATCCTGATTAGACATGTTCTGAATCGACCGAGACAACATAATGTACACATAGCAATAATAATACCGAACATTTATACAGCATCTTTAGTCATGAAAGTGCTTTACAAACACTAAGGGAGTGATTTTTTTCAGAGGTCCTGTGCACTCATTGCTCAGTTACTTTAGCTCTTTTTTGTAATTGTTCAGTGCTTCTAAAAATGAAAGCCCATCTAATTAGTGTTTTAATATTGGAAAAAAAAAAAATCTCTAGCTATCATTTTATATATGGAAAAGTAGAACTATAAAGAGCACCACATATATCAAGTCAGCGTGTAAGACTGTCTTTTTACTTTATGGTTGGATAGTAAGGCCCTGGGGCTGTATATAGAAAAGGGCTCAGCTCTCAAGCTTATACATTAGGTGTCTAAGTCCATAAAGTTTCTTGAATTCCAAGTTTCTGGAGATGTTGTTACCTAGATTTCTTCCACTTCCATTTTTACAGCAAAATCAGAACTTGTTGTTGGATTTGAGGCTTACACAGGGGAAAACTAAGATGAATATGAAACCCACTGTCTACTTTTAGTCAATAATTCAATGGTTAGAGTGCTCATGTGGATGGCAAAGATCTCACTTTTCCTAGTTTGACCCCTGAGGCTTGACAATTACTAAGAGGGAGGTAAACCTGGGTCTTTTACCATCTTATGACACTCCTAACTGGGTTAGATTTTCTTGTATGCTGTTTTACACAAAAAAAAAAAAAAAAGGGGGGGGGGGGGGGGGGGGATTGTTTTGGATTACTTTCCTTATATCACACACTCATTTACAGATGGAGGCTCCCTTTTCCATTTGCAGTCTTGTATAGGACTTCATGCAATGCCCCAAGTTCTTCTCATTAGCTCCTGCTGACTAGCTTCAGCAGTGCTCACCTTATTTCTTTGGTTTTCTGTATCCCCTTTTAAATGCTGTGCTCTTCCTAGACATTGTGGAGAACCTGCAGAACCACCCCATTTCAGGTATTCACCTTTGTAATGCCTACCTCCTTCATGGATTTAGCTCTCCATGTCTAAGCAACAGTGTAAACAGAAAATATCAGTGACTCAAAAGTTCCTAACGCCAAAAGCCACTTATGTGACATTAAGTGGCACTGACCTTCAAAGTTCACTTAAGAATTAGTGCACTTCAGTCCCTATAATCTCAATTTCTTTTGTCCAACATGCATATTCTGGAAAAAGGCCATATTCTGTTTAGTATTTTGGAGGAAAGAGTTTTCAGGTAAGTGAATCAGGGATTTATAAAGATTACTATCAGCTGATAAGACATTTCAGTCTGACTCTGTCCTGTTGACACAGGCAACTCTGAGGTAGCTAACAGGCATTTTATAATTGCAGCTCTTGACTCTAATGATTTGGAAGCCTCGCTGTCAATAAACCTTGAGTGAAGTCATCTAAATCTGTGGATTTCACATTATCAATTTCCTACATCAAAAACATTGGGAAGATGCATAAAGATCTTCCCTAGGATGCTCTACTGAGGAAGGCTCTGCTCCAGCAGGTCATATGTTTCATATCCTTCAGCATGTGTCATCAGCCATGTCACTAAGACTAAATCTTTTCTGTCCTTTTAGACCATAGAAACTAAAACCAAAGCTTTATTCAGTGATTATTTGAGATACTAGAATTAGTATAACTCACTAACCTCAAAGATTTCTAAAAAATTAAGAACTACCTTACTTTTGGGTTAGAAACTCTTTTGGTATAGGTATATTTCAAAGTTAACAGATCTAGTCTTTGCAGGTAACTTTTCCTCTGACATTTTCAAGTAGTTAAACAACTGCAGCTTCAGACATTTTGAGCCCTATGGAAAGCCTCACGTAACATGAACATGTAGTGGTGCAGTGAATTCTTATGGGAAATGTTAGAAATAGTCTCTCCTTGATCCTATCCTTCAAGTGTGTTTGTCCAGCTTTATGATTCAGCCCAGTGGTCCTGGATTTTTTTCTCCATGGTACATCAAGTTGAACTTGATCTATAGAACTTGTTTGGTATCTTTGAAGAAATTAGAATTCTCTCCCTGATACAAGTGTCTATAAGGGTATTCAGTAGCTTAAAAATGAGTCTTTCCATTTTCTTCCTCACTGTCTCATAGTTCAATTACTTTATTTTACAGACTTGCAAGAGATTCCACACAACAGAAACTTCCTTTGCAATCCAAATAACTCCTGCTCAGAGAAACAGATCTTACTGGTAGGGCTCGAGCACCTTATAAGAAAGGAAGAAAACTATAATAAAGCTCAAGTTGAAAGCTCTGCTGAAGAACTTGTCACAAGAAGGACAGAATACTGCCTGTTTTCAGAAACTAGTCTAGACTACAAAAACACTATGCAGTTCAGTGGTTCTTTATTTTGCTGTATGGTGCCAGGAGTCCTGTGAATAAATAATTGGAAAAAGATATCAGAGCTGAGACAGCACCTGTGCATATTTGAAGGTTGCCTATTCATTATTTGAATTTCATCAAAAATTAACATCTTTGCATTGTTGTTTCTTATGTAGTGCTATGTGTTTATGTGTGTGCATGCATATGCATGGATTACATGCATATTTACATATATAAGTGTTTAAGAACAATTTTCAAAAGTGAAAAATAGTTTTGAAGTTCTTCATATCTAAATTTCCATCCTTTGAGGATCTTATGCAAAACTGTCACTCTTGGCACATCCTGGGTAGGTCTTTATTTATCTTTTATTCATATCTAAATTATTTTACGAGTATAAATAGAGCTAACACCAGAACTCAATCTAGTCTAAATTGACCGTTCCTAGAATTAGCAACCTACCTACACTGGCATCTAAATAAACAATCTAACACTGAACTGTACTCATGAAAATTTTCAGAATGAATATATGGTACTCATTCTGTAAATATAGTTTGCTTTATGTTCATGACAGTTTTATGGCTCCCTGTCTTATCTGAAATTGCCTCACCTCAGATTCATTGTGAAGCTGTTTTACTATAACATCATGGCAATTTTCACCAACCACTTCAGTTTATCAAGACATTTTTAAATCTTCAGGAAGTTGATTAAAACCACATCACCCTTTTGCTTTCTGGAGGTAAACTGTACTTGCATCGCAACAATTTCCATGAGTAAAATATCAATTTCAATGTTACAAAATTTTGGGTTAAAGTAAACACAACATTACACTCGCCAGCACAACTATTTCAAGCCTCATAAGTTTGGGTTATAGCAAGTCCTGTGGCCTTTCATAGAAAGTATAACTGACAATGGAATTAATTCTGAAATCGCGGTACAAAACAACGTGGTACAAGATCTCAGGTTAAGAAACTGATGGTGGTATATGATAATTTCAGGTGAAGCAGAGTCTTTATGTTTGTAAAACACTGATGAGCTGATTTGCCAGCTTTGGAAGATTTTTCTTAGGTTCTCATCCTTATCAATTCACTGAAGTATGTATACAGGACATTGGAGAAAAAGCCTGAAGTTCTGTGTATGTGTATATAGAGTATATATATGTGTCTATGTGTATATGTCTATGTATGTGTGTGTATAAACATATAATCTGTGGACTTTCAATGATATAGAAAATTCCAAATTGACAAGTTGTCTCATATATTACGTATAGTCTCTAATATATTACATGTAATGTGTATAGCATATCTTTTATATTTGATATATAATACATGTGCAATATATAATATGTATACTAGATATATGTGTAAAAGAGTGCATATTCTTCTTCCTTGTTAGTAGAAAATAAATTTTTACTTCCTTGAAACACATGACATTTCTAATAACATCCTGTATAACAGATAATGTCTTTAAAAATATATTATTGCCATCATAAACTATCATATGTATTATATAATAGGGGGAAAATCCTCAGCAAAACCATTGTTGCCATAATTCACATCCAGTTTGTTAGAGGCTTAATGTCTTTCAGCTTTGCCTTGGGCCGTTAACTAACAAACCAACCATTAGCTGCTAGTAATGACCATTTTTTCCCAGAGATTATAGCTTAATTGAACTCCTGTGCTGTGTTGGTTATTTTTATGCCATCTCACAATGACTATGCATTATTGCATTTTTGTAGTATACCAACCACCTACTGAAATAAATAAGGTAAGTGTTGGAGAATTGGATCTTTCACGGTATATACTATTTAAAATGCATTAATGAACATTTTTCCTGTTCTCCAGAGTATATGCATCAAGTAACTTAGATGCAGAATTAATGCATGCTGCTGTTCAGTAATGTATACAATGTCAAGCCACTGTATTAGTAAGCTGTGTTATATATTCATTTGGGCAAGACACATTTGATTATTAGCATTCTGTTCTTCAGCAACAAGCCACATGTGCTGTCTGTTGCCATGGAAATAAATTAGGAAGGATAACCTGACTACTTATCAATTTTTATTAGTGCAATCATCCTACCTGCTTAACCCCTCAGTAACAGTAGCATATTGAAACACCACTGATAAAATCTATGCAACTCTAGGGGTGTGAGTTAAGTTAATAGGGTAGGTAGGAAGCCAAGGTACTGTGGAGATGGGGGAGAGAAACACTGACTTACAACATGATGTTGATGTGATTCATTAATATTACAGGATCAAAAATGTTAATGTTTCTAAGGATCTTGGCGCAGTGGGAAGAGATGAAAATAAATGCAAAAACTTAAGATGGATAAAATGAAAAGTGCTTCCCTCCTGCTGTGTTTAAAGCAGTATGTGTAAATGCATATGTTAAACTATAAACCGGAATAAATGGAATCAAAACATGTACTTGTTAAATGTTAAGGAACATCATATAATACTAAATATATCCTTTAAAGTAGAAGGGAATATACTCACAAGAACATCAGCATGATTTTCTTTAAGATATTAAAATTATATTACTATTAGTCTGTGACCTTTAAGAGTACTGCTAACATCCTTTCAATTATCACCCATAGAAAAATCAGTTATCCTGTAGTACTCAGAAATAAAAATAAGCTTACCATACATTCTGAGAGCTTCCTGGGATCAAAGTAAAAGTTACAACAGATTTATTCTGAAGTATCTCATTTTGATCTAAAGATCTAAAGATCAGAATGTTCCTGCAGAGTTAACTATCATTAATCCATGTTTGATTGTTCTAAGATTGACTATTTAAATCTCAATATTAGCATTAATTTTATTGCTGGGCTTACACACACTCAAAAAGACCAAAAAAAAAAAAAAAGTAAGTCTTGCAAATCTTGTTTGTTTCAGTGAAGCACTGGATCTCACTGTTGTGAAAGCAGTGTGTGGATGCATATCATATCAGTGAAGGCTGGACTAGAACTTCCTTTGACCTGTTCTTTTATGGATACCCTTGTCAGGAGTAGACATGGCCTGCTTTGCTTTTGGCTTCCAGGATGACCCCACCCTGGCTTCCAGGACGACCCCACTCATCATGTCAGTCTTAGTGTCATCTCTTTGCTCACAGGATTTGAGATGTCAAATTAAACTGTACACCTGTGGGCATGGCATTATTAAGTTAGTAAAAGGCTCTCTTCAAAACTTTTCCAAAGCCTTATTAAAAAACGGAAATATCCAAGACAAATAACTCCTCCCTTCAGCTGAGAAGTATTAACATATTTTCCAAAACACCTAAATCCTTCACTTAAAAGGCTGACAACTCTCATGTTTTAGAAACCATGGGGGAATATGAAAGGAGTTTGATAGGAGCTAAAATTTGTCTCCTGGAGAAAGGAGGAGCTCTGACATTACAGAAGAAATATCCCATCTCCTGGGATTCAGAGGTCTCTCAAAGGGAAAGATAGATCTCTTCCCCCACCCTTTCACTGGCATCTGATGCCCTTGCCAGGGAATATGAGTGGCCACCATGGACAGGCTGCACTTTCTTTTCCACCATGACCTTACTCCACTTACCTCAGTGAATTAAAAATACCCCCCAGGAATGGCAAAGCTGCTTGTGGGACAGACATGATGAGGAAATGACACTGACAGGAAGGGCCTGGGACAGAGGCTGAACAGGACAGGGAGCAAGGGAGACCTCAGGAGTTTGGAACAGGAATCACTACTGAGAGAGAAGTGAGTGGATGTAGCATTAGAAGCAGTGACAAAGTAGGACATCTGTAAGGACTAATAACTTTTTTCTTTTCATTATTTCTTATCCTTACATGAATTGTCAAAGAAGTTAAAATAAACCATAGTTAAAATCAGTGTGAAATTCTAAGGCAGCTGAAATCTTTTAAACTTGCAGTAACTTGGACAATATGGGGTTTAAGTTTCTTCGTGAAATGAGGCACAATCTTCCAGCTCATTTAGGTACTTGAATATACTGAGCTATATAAGCATAAAGTCTGTGCACTTTCAATGATAACAAACCTCTCAAGGCATGTTTGACAAGCAGTCTCAGAATCATAATATTTTTCCCCACAACATTTTAAATGTTAGAAGCCTGTGCTTTGTGAAGTAGTTTGTTTTAGAAGGAATAATTGAAATTCACTTAATAATCTACATCAAGCTTCCAGTCAGATATGCCGAATATTTTTCTCCACAGTGTCAAACCACCAACTAGACACCAGGTCAAGGGTAGATGATAGTTCAGAAGTTTTGATTTATAAAAGAGTAGGATATCTGCTAACCACAAGCTCTGTGCATGTGTGTGTGCATTTGTGTGTGTGTGTTTGTGCATACAGTAATTACAGGATTTGGTAAATCTGCGAGTGCTCTCACTGTATCTCTTGTTCTCTACGGGACTTTCAGGTTTCCAAAGGAAAATACTTTGTTCAAACCTCAGATCGTTACTATGATTTTCACACCCAAGATGTTAAGATGATCCATTTTGTTCCCATAGTTGAAGATGTACTTTCAATGGACCCTGACAATAATGCCCAAAGTCAAAGTTCAAACTGAACTGAGGGATTACTTACTCCATTTCCCTCCAGTCATGGTCTGTAAAGGAAACAAGGCATTGCTATAAATGCCTACACATTGACAGATTTCCAAACAAGGCTGCTATTTGTGCACACCTCTCTGGAATGAATCCTGTGTGCAAGCAGACCTCCTCCAGTTGGAAGCTGAACAAATCCCAACGTTGTTATCTCCCAAAAACCTCAACCTTCCCTGTCAGCACCTCACTAGAAAGAAGAGTTGTAAAGCTCTGTATCCACTCAGACTGTTTCCAATAAACTGTAACAGTAATGTACATCTAATATACCCAAGAGTATTTATAAATGCTGAGTTTTGAGCATAAAGCTATTGTTGATAGCAGGTACCATTTTAGCAACTGGAGTTTTCACATTAATAGATACTGCTTGGACTAAAATGGAGTTGGAACAGCAACAAAAGAACAGTCAAGTTACTGAGCCTGGGTATCGCACTGGCATCCAACATCATGTTCCCATGTGTATGGGAGAAGAGCTGTGAGAAGGTGTATAGCTCATCACAAACTGAGATTCACACGCAAATCAAAAACATCACAAAAGTAGATACCAGCATACCATTAGGGACAGCAGAAGAGTTGCATCTTTGTGTTCAAGCAGGCAACAAATATTTTTGGTAGCAGAAACTAGGACAAAACAGTGTTATCCTGAATATGACAGGTAAGGATCAGTTTTGAAGACAAGTTCTTCAAAACTGTAATGGGAAAGAAAATTTCTATTAAAAAGACAATTTTTTCTCATCTTAAACTGACATCTGGTGATTTAATTCATAAACCAAAATAACATTACTGTGGATAAAAGAGAAGAACAAAAGCTAATCCCATAAAGGGGAGACGGTTAAATAAATAAACATGAGCCACACAGTGGTTCACCCATTCATGAATGCAGGAAGCAAAGCTTTCTTTTGCTCCCCAGTCCCAGCTATTTTTATACTGGGCAATGCTTTTACAGGCATAGGTGGGTCTCTTTTTTATACAAGGACAAAATGATAAAAAATGGAACTTCTGTCACTGTTTCATTCCTACAGCTGGGAGAACAATTCCTAATGAAGGTATTGCACCAGCACCATAGCAGAGTGATCCAGCCTCAACACTAAAAATACGTAAGGCAAGCAGCTGTTAGTAACATTCTGTTCCAGTCTCCTTTTAGGACCAAGAAGCATTCCAGGGTAGGTACTAAAAGGACAATTTCTCTCTAAATAAATTTTAAAAAGCCAATCTAGTGTGAAAAGAGTCCATCCTGTTTCTTGTTTTTCATCTTCTGATTCCATGATGCTTCCTTCCACAGTCACCGAAGAGCTTAAGAACTGAACAAAATGTATACCTGGGATAGGGGATGTAGACAGGCAAGAGAAAGAGATTCTGCAGAATAGGTATTTTTACAGAGGAAGACTTCTACAGGATGGTTACATGTAATAGAAATATAGATAAAAATATTCTTCTATAAGATTTTTAAAGTAGTTTCAACAGGAAGCATTAAAAGTTCAGTCCTCAGTTCGTTGTATATGACTCAGTCGTAAGGTCAATGTTCCCACTGTCTGATTTCCAGTAAAAAAGAAAGCTTAATAAGAAAAAATAAGAAACACAAAAACACATGAGACACAGAGAGTTACAACCAGTGAGCAAAACCCCAAATCCCTGCCCAATTAACACTAGTGCAACTAAAATCTCATAGATAGAGTTGTCTGTTTATTTGAACTTTGTTTACTTTCTCTAACAAAAGCACACAATGTGGTGGGAGAAGTCAGAGATACAGAAATTCTTTGACAGGAGAAAGTTTTCACCCGTGACAGTTCAGACATTTTGAAAAAATTACTAGCACACAGAGCAACGCGCATGCTTTCCAGATGATCTAAAAGTCTTCCTTGCTCTGTGCCTTGCACTTTACCATAGCCACTATACAGCCTTTTACTGTTTTCACAAGTAAAAAGCTCACTAATGACCAAGCCTGGGGGAATGGGTATGGCCACAGCATTCTCCAGAGGCACAAAAACTCATGAGGTTGACAGATGGTTTTATTCATTTTTACTTATCTCTTTGTACTGTACAATTGTGATTCTTTTATACTGTTCCTTTTTCAGTATTGTCAGCTCTCTTCTGGCTCCTTAAATAAATCCTCATCTAAACCCCAAGTGTAAAGAGCATATGTTTTTTCCTCTGAACTGTAAGTATTTTAAGTATCTTTGTGATGCTTTTACTTCTACCAGACCCTTTAGTTTTCCATCTTTAATTTATACAGTTTCTCCAGAGAAATCATCAGGTGCACAGGCAAGCAGCCAGATTTGGAAGTTGTGATTTTGTATAAGTATTAGATATATTGTGATTGATTATTCAGACTAACAAATAGCAAGAGTTCAGAAGAACTCAAGAGAGACATACCTACATGTTGTGAGAGAAGAATATTTAGTCAAATGTTTTAGACATACAGTGTTGCTTAATTCTAACACAGTTTACAAAGTGTCTCCCTGAGCACCAAGACAAAGGAAAGTAGATTTCTTACGGCTATCAGAGTCTAAGAAGATAGAACCTATTCTTGAAAGTTTTCCAGAGTTAAGCATTTGTGAAGTATTACTTCTGAGCATCGAGCCTTTGGTGTCTCATAAGGGCTGGATTCACAGTGCAGTTTTTACCACAGATGGGAGAGAATTGATACCCACATTTTACCCTCTTACCTACTTTCACCAAATCCTACAGGAATTTAATAATGTGTGAAATCTTTATCCTTCAGTCAAATTTGTTTGGAATTAGGAAATTAATTCAAAAGGTGGTCTGTAGGTGTGCAGGGACACATGGACAGAAAACTGTGGTATGTGTATGCAGTTACATGTAGCCACACACATAGCACAACCACATAAACCTTGTTTTCCTATGAAACTGGATTATAATATGAATGGATATTTGGCCAATTGGTCTTAATAGGTTCTGTACATGTCAACAAGTGTTTTTCCTGATGATTGGACAGATTAGAAATACAAACTTGCCAGTGTGTAAGGTTAATAAATATAGACTGTGAAGGGCAAAAGACAGTCCAGGAAGGGAATAAATTCTAAAGTTCAAGACACCTTTGCTGACACAAGGGCACCACTAACATCTGTTTTGTACTGAGGAAACGTCAGCCTAGTTACCTCAGCTGTGCAAAGCTGTGGGCATGTCAAGCTGGTCAAGGTGTTACATCTCTAAACAGTACCTAAGTGATGAGGGTTTTATAATGTAAAAACAAAGCCCGGAGATGCCTTCTAAAACAAATAACCCTGCATTCTCATTTTCCACAGAAGCAACGTGAACTCCACATTCACCATTTTCAGTATCCAAGGGACCTGGGAAGTCACTGTTCAAGAGGTTTTGCAAAGATGCCAACTTGAGTAACGTGCTCCAATGTCAGAAGAGAGAGGAAGTAAAACTAACTCTATTCAAACAAAGATTAAACAAATAAGGAAAAAAAGCTTGAGCTCTTGAGCTTATTAAAGGAAACACTGGGCAGGGCTCAGCACTTAACTGTATCAAGATGGACAGCTATTTAAGATAAAGGATAATGTCAACACAAGGACATTCATCCATGAATAAAATTAAGCTTGCTGTTTCCCAATTGTAAGAAAACTGAGATTCTCAATGGCTTCCCTGTGTGGACAGTGGTTTTTAAAAGGCCAGCTTTTACCTGGAAATTGATCTGTTTATGAGATTTTATGACATCTTTGCCTGGAAAGGGACTGAATGTGAAAATTCAAGTGGTGTTCACTAGTTTTATCTTCCTGTGAAATCTTACAGACTCTTGAATTGTTGGTATCTAAATGCAGCAGGCCAAAGAGTTCTGAAAGTCCAAGGGGCATTTTCAGAAAGAGAAATTGTCTGATTCTTACAGTATTGTGGTGAAAAAAAAAAAAATAAATTTTCTACTTAAGCTCCAAAGAGGAAGAAAAAAAGACCCCTTCTCATCTGCCTATAACTCTGCTGCAAACATCTCCCCTCAAGAGATACAAGTATGACTCCATACAATTCTTCAGACCACTTCTCCATCCCATCATTATAATTTCCCTTTTACCTGACATGATCTTTTAGGAAACATCTACAGTTGTAGTTGCTTTTAATTATTATTCTAAATAATTCTGTTAACTACACTTTTGCCTGTGTGCTCACTTCTGTCATTTTACCAAGCAAGTTTGCTCTAGTTACTATCCTAAAAGCCTCAATAAATTCATAATACATTCACTGTGAAAATTAAAATCCTACAACTTGCAAAAGTGTTATATTTTAGTGTTTGAGAATCTGTTCTTTTCAAAGTAGTACAAGAAACTTTGTGAAGTCAAGAAGTCCATTTCCCAGATCAAAAGCAGAATCAATTATTCTCCAGTTTCACTACAACTGATCAGCTTTAGATCCTCAATTCCCAAATTTTGATCCTATTCAACTACTGAGTTAGCAATCATCAAGTTGACATTAGTGTCTAAGAGTTAGACAAATATTTAAACAAATTATTTCATCTGTTAGCATTAAATCTCTTCCCATGATAGATAAATCAATATTGAACAAGCTGGAAATATTTAAGTTCTACCCACCAGAGCTGCAACTTACAGTATCATGTAATAGTGCAGCATAGCCATAGATCTAAATTTATCCTTTGTAATTAATAAATTTAAGGCAAAGTATATGATTTAGCTCAAGTATACATTTTTATTATCCTTTGAGATTCCTCAATAGTGCAGAGATACACAGTTATCTGTTTTTTTAAGAAAAGGTTAAACTCTTGGCCTTTTAGCTGTGTATATCTATGGCTTTTTGAAGAAGTGTGAACTAAATAGCCTGCTGAAATACTGCATTTCAAAAGATCAGGAATGGGCAGAAGTGGCAAGAGTCCTTATTATACATGAACTAGATGAGCACTCCAGCTGCATTCTGCTTTCAATTACTTTTGAATCATTCCTAATCCCTGGAACTAAAATGTGATTTAAGGACAAAAACACAGCTTGAATTCTGCATTTAGGTAAGAGAGAGAAAAGTCAACAGATAGAAAAACAATGTCAAAAAGGCATTTTTAGCCTAAGTATTACTGTTAGTCTGAAGCAGGAGTGTTCTTCATGTCACAGGCTAAGATTATAAGATGTCTGCCTGAGCTTTTCTTAATAACAATGTTGTGAACCCAGACTTTCTTAAAAATAGAAGTTTGTTCTTTTTTCAAGAAAACAATGAACTGTTTTGGAACAGATGTACAGAACTCAGTGAGATGACTCATCGGCTGTGCTCAGTTACAGTGGCTTTATCTGTAAATGCGTATAGATGAAAAGCCACTCAAGAGAGTTCATAAAAGAACAGCCAATCTACTGAGAGCTAATCACACTGGGCTATTCTTGGAGGAACACAGTGTTTGTACGCAATGCAAACAGTTACCAATTATTGCCTCTGCTTGGAAAAATGAATAGATCTGTGCAGTTATTAAATGGTGCTCTCTGCAAAGACCCTATTTAAATATGAGAACCTGTAATTGTCTAACATTGACCTGATCCAGCAATTGAGCACTCTGCAGTGTGAAGGCATATCTGCGTAACTTAAGCTCATTTTCTCCACAGGATACATCCAGTGCCTGGCATACTAAGACGCATACTATAATATGTTATTTGCATAAGGTTTCATTTAATTCAGGAAAATGGATTAAAACCTGCATTTTAACACCAACTATTTTCATGATATCTGCTGTATGAAGAAAAGGCAGATAACCCATCAGACTTTGACTGATCTTAATAAATGACACCAATCTTAAACATAAGTAATGTAGTGGTGAATCATACTCTTACAACCAAAATAAACATTACAGTCCCATTCCCTATGACACACAAATTAAGAGCAATTTAATGTAGAAATTTTTGTTACACAAGTACTCGTAACATAAAAAAGAAAGAACAAAATGGAGCATCTTTACTAGCAAAACCATAATTTTATTTTCAAAATCAAGAATTTCATTGTTAGCTAAAAGATCTCTTTTGTGACAATTATTGAAAAGTTAGCACATCGCCTTTAAAGTCATTCAAAGTCAACAGCAGTACCTATATATTATGTACCTTTTTTTATACAGATGTAAACCAAATGATATGGATATTGAGGGAAGACATATGGTAAAAGACAGGCAAAGAAATTTGTATGATTTATTCATATAATTTTGAAGTAACATATTTAAAATCTCATCCCATTAACATCCATTGCCCATCTAATTACTATAAGTAATTGACAGCTCTCATTAGGAAGAGACAAAACTAAAGGGAATTAAGGTCTTGATCTTGCAATTGGATTTCCATGAGCCAATGCCTTCATTGTGTGGTGCCTCTTTGGCATATGTGGGCTTGGTGTGGATACAGGAGTCCATCTGTGCAAATGTGATTGGAAGATCAGGGCCTAAGTGATATCATGGGAATTAAGGAGACTGTAATTTGATACAGACTTGCTCCAAAGTTATACAGCAAGTTAAAAGTCAGTTGTCATGGTATAGAGCAAATACATAATAGTTTGTTATCTGAATTTGGAAAATACTGCAAATGACCCTCTCTCTGTTAATCCAAATCTGAAAGCAGAGGAGAAGATAATTTTGCAAACTTGGTATTTGCACTTTTTATGCTATTAGCAGGCCTTTAAAAATTATTATTGTTACTGAGAGATCTTAAATGATCTATGGGGAGATAAATACCAAAATCTTGTTAACGTTAATAAGATTTACTCATGGAACTCCCCACACACATCATTGCAAATTTACCCCTCAAGCTTTAATCAAGCATTTGGGGAATAATTACTTTTTTTTTATTCATAGCCAGTTTTAAGATCAAATGTACCGTGCCATACCTATGCAAAATAAGGTCACTCATAATTTATCCATGTTCAGCTGGGTGGATGGTGTGGGCCAAATTTACCCATGGTCTAAACAGCTGTAAATCTCATTGGAGTGCTATGATTAATTGGTGACTGAGCAATATAATGTGTTACATGTGGCAATAAATTGATAAGGGAATAAATGAAAGTGCTGTGCCAAAGAGAACATATAGGAAAGTAATACCAACAATGTACACAAGGAGAAGGTATAAAACGATCAGAGATAAAAGAATATCTCATCTGATTCCTGGCATGCTCCTGCCTTGTCATGTTCCCTTTTAGAATCATACCTTCCTTGTACTTGCTCACTTGTTTTCACAGTATGTACAACCTATACACTAAATAGTTGCAAAATCCATTTTGACACACATTTTTTCATAGAGATAATTAGTGCATTTAACCACAGATTCCAACATCTGGAATAACAGACTTTTGATAGTTGAATCCAGGAGGTGACTGAACTCATGAAGTTTGTGGTTTTATACCTTCTGCCCTTACCACAGCAATACTAGATAAGGAGAGCCTTCCCGGTCACCTGCCTCTACAGTTTCACTTGTTGCAGCTTTCCACAACATTTTTACTTCTCCTTCATGTACTTAACACATAATGTGAACATCCCCTTTTTCTCACAGCTTCATCTTATAAGCCCTACCTGTTTGATAGCCAGACAAAGATGCACAAGGTGGCAGGTGTCACTTGCATGGTGGCATGATTGGTAGATATTAATCATCATGATGCACGTAACAACTACGCAAGTGGTTCCTGTCCCCTGGAGCAGTTAGGTGTAATATACAGTTTGCATTTTCCCCTCACAAGGCTTCAATTTAGACCTGTCTTCTCTGTCTAGTCGTTGTAGCACAGACAGATGAGACAACCTCACTGACATTGTTTCTATTCCAAAAAAGATCAAAGTGTTCCTTGAAACACTGCAAAACGGAGAGGGAATATGGTTTCTGAACCTTCCAAAAAACACCCTATAAAGGTGGTTTTCCTTATGAAACAAAAATCTTTCATTCCTGATAAAATTAATGACCATTTCATATTAATTTTCTATAAATCAAGTACTAGAACTCAATCATAGCATTTAGCTGAAATGATGTTAGGTCCAGATAGCCCTTGCTTTTAATCCTGTCTGAGTATTAATTATGTTTTATACCGCAAATGAGATAACAGTTATCTACGCTGACATACATCCAAAACCACCCAACAAATAGTAGTGCTATTGAATGTACACTAATAAAATAATAAATATAAGTTTTATTAAATTGTTAGCTTGTAGAATAAATGAAAAAAAACTTTTTAAATGACAAAGGAAAAAAAAAATCATAAGCAATGCTTTTCAAATCTTGGATAGTAATTGCCACTTATTCCAAGATAAATTGCTAGCAGATTAAAGAAAAGAGGTCTTGATCCTTTACAGAATGGCATTGCTATTTTAAATTTGACTGGGCGGGTTACCGTTATTTCTCTTAAATCAGAAGCCAGAAGTGCAAAACAAGACTTCTGACCTACCTGGCCCCATTTTAGTATTCAATTTAGCAGGTCAAACATAGCAGTCATAACTGTGACAAAAATATTTTGCTCTGCAATAAGATTTTTTCTTTTCTCTTATTTCCTTACTTATTCTTTTAAATTCATGATAATAGGGGGACTCCAGCAAGCATGCTTGGAATATGAGAGAAATCCACAGCAACATGAAAAGCCATAGCTTAAAGGAGGTGAGTGCCTTCCCAAAGGGAAGAAAGAAACAAACTGGGAGGCGTCAATAAAGTCTTTTTGTTTCCTGCACCTTAAAGTGCAAAGGGGTTGCACTTACATAAATCAAGACTCACTATCCTGTGACTGTATATATATTAATTCCTATGAATTTAGAATGAGTTCAATCTGTAGGCACAAGCACATCTGTTAAATAACATGGCAATCATGTTCTCTGCAAAAGTACAAAAGGAGGTAAAAACACAGATAAATATGTATAAGAAAATTTACTACTTAACTGTATTCTCTCAAATGTCTACATAAATCCATCTACATTTTCTAATGAATACAGCATGATATTTACCTTTCTCACAGGAATTAGGCAAGACATAACTTTAATAGTGTTTACAAAGTGCTGTATAAGTGCAAAAGTTTGATAAAGTCAGTGAATGGCAAAAAGCCAAGGAATATTTAGACTCAGAAGTACTTAATCCAGGGGCCTTTAGGGAAAACCCTCTGAGACTTTCATAATTCACAAACCAGGAACTGGTGACTAAAAGTACTTTTTAAATATTCTTACATATTGAGAAAATGGAAGAATTAAGCAGCAAATAGTTGATCCATTTTCCTGTCATGTGAGGTATAAAAAGAAGATAGACTCATGAACAGTAACTATTACACAACAAATTCACTGGACTTTTCACTCTTGTTATTAATTGATTATCTCTTTTCTTTGACTAGGTTTCATGAGATTGTACTATGGAATGGCATTTAATATTATTACAACAGAGTTCTTTCACTTCTAGAATGTCTCAAAACAAGAACTTTCTGATTAATAAAATCTGTTTATCCAGCATAAGTCAAGAGAGCTTTTCTTGAAAGAAGATAAAAAAATTAGTACTGACAGAAATAAATATAACTCTATTTGATCCAGTAACTCCTTTATAATTTAAGGGTTTAAAAAGTCATTTAAGGTACTTTATAGTCACAACAGCAGATTCTGTCAAAGGATTTGTTTTCAGAAGGCTCTAGCTGTGTAAATTTTAGCACCCACACAAAATCACACTGGTTTTCAGGAAGCTCCAGTTACAGTACAGAAGATAGTTTTTGCCTGTTGTGTTTCATATCATTTTGTAAACATACAGCTTTCATTTCAAGTACCACTAAACAGGGATTCTTTTCAGAAATATGATTGGGACTTAATCTTCTGGTTTTATCTTGGTGGTATACCTTGCCATCTAGTTTTAAACTCTGCTGAAAAGGTAATTAGAATCACCTGATTAAGCAGCTTTCCACAAAATCCCAATGACGTTTTCCAAAAGACAAACTTGCAAGTTGGAGATCTGGGGGGGGGGGAATCAAGGGGGAGGAGATATATATTAACATGTCCACATTTCCATCCATCATGGTGAAAATGCACTCTGCTGCCTGCCATTGTGTAGATCCTTCACACAATGTAGATCCATCATATGAGAATAAGTTTTACCAGTAGGTAAACCAAGACTAGTCTGCAGTTTTTCCTACAGTAAGCATTTCAGTGGGAGGCAAAGAAGGCATGAGAAAAACATCCATCTAGGATGCAGAGGAATCAAAGATCACTTCCTCACTGGCTAAAATTGAAGCAGGAGGTTTCTCTTCCAGATAAGTGCTTTGACTACTACTGAAGTGTGATGACATGTCTCCTCTCAGGAGAACTTAATGACCTGTCAATTCTTAAATGAGGTGGGACAGTGCCAACCTAATATTTTAAGACACTGACTGTAAAGACTGGTGCTCACAGCACAGGGATGTAGGAAATCTAATTTCACTTTTTCATTCCACTGGCTTTAAAAGATCTGCAGTTTATGCAGTGCAGGACAAAATCAAGCCCAGAAATCTTTATGTGATTTGTAAAACTGCATTCCTGTTTTCTGGACAGACTTAAATACCATACACAGTAATATCTGGTGTCATATTTAATCTAACTTGTGTGTCATATACAATTCAGCAGTGATAGTTTAATTGCTAATCACTTGCTAATGACAAGCACCATGAAAGAACCCTTAAAGCCTAGGAAAATGAAAAGCTTTTTTCTTCTTGATCTGAGATTCAGATTTTATCTAGAAGGTGAAAATTGCAACAAATATTTGTAATAATAATAATGTCACCATCACTAATAACTATTGACCACCACCATTATTAACTTGGAGATGATAAAAAAAGAAGTAACCAGAAATCTTTATGTTTTAGAGAACAGATTAATTCAACCTAAAGTAAGAGAGTAATATAATAGTTGAAGACATGAGTAACATCTTCAAATGGACAAGAAGCCTGTAAAGATAATAAAAGAAGGAAAGAATTTTCTACAAAGTTCCAAGTGTATGGATCCTTATCCCAAATGGCCTCTGATCGAATGTCTGTAGGATATTAATCAAACTCTTCCATGTCTTTCAAGCTGACAGTTTAGTACAGGCAACACTCCTGCTCAAACAGAAATTTTGGCATAGGTTAATAGCAATTATTGTCAATCACATTGCCAACTCGTTGTAGCTAAACACATTCCAGGGACTTTAAATACATTTAAGTCTTATGTTATCCCAAGGGTTATTTTAATCTAGCAACTAAATAGGACCTTCAGTATTATACATATATGTGCCAGCAATGTGTCTTTTTGTTGTGGGTTTAGGAAAGGGCAAGAGCACAGTAGCCTACAGCTGTCAAGGCCTTTCTGAAGTGTGCAGTGGAAGCATGCCACCACACACAAATTGGTGGTTTCCCTCACCAGACAACAGAAACAATTATAGAAGTAGACAGGGTTGGGTTTTTTCCTCTCCATCCTGAATTCCAAGCTTTCTGGGAATATCTCTCTTTGTGAAGTGAGTATTATTCATCAAAGTACACAGAGAGCAGAACAGCTCAGAAGGGATCGAACAAGACAGTCTATATTTACAAAGTAGGCACAGGTGCTCCTTATATAAATCACAATTGCAGCAGTGACAGGAAAAATATACAGAAGCATAAACTGTATTGTTAAAGATTTTAGTAAATCGTCAAAGCTTGAAGTTGTCTGGGGATTTTTGCTCAGGGCTGTTAATGGCTGATGAATCTCCTGTAATCAGATAGAAAGCACAGGACAAACATGGTAACTGGATGTTTGTGGGCAGGTTGTACTTAAGGCTATTACACACATATTCATTCTTTTGAGGGAAGATTTTGTCTTCAAAAGAGCTGCCAAAATCAATGTGGTTCTCTAGTCAGATCATTGGAAATCCAAAGGTCCCTTTGTGTGACTTCAGCAACAGAAATTATAATTGTAGAAAAGTAGTTTAAAACTAAGTTCTAACATGTTTTTTTTAAAAGCAAAACCATCTAACCACTCCTCCAACTACAAGGCACTCAGACAAAAATAGAGAATAAACATTCCTGAATGACAACTACTCCAGTCTTTTAGAGATCCAGTTGGATCAGCTGATAATATGGGAAATACGATGGTGTTTTCCCTGTTTTTGCACACATAAAAAGTCCCCAAACAAACAAACAAAAAACCTCCAACAAACCCAGAATTAAAAAAAAATCAGCAAGGCTGTGAACAGCATTTGCAGAATATGCAGTAAGAACAATACACTTTTCAAAAATTATAGATTTAAATAACCTGAAGATTGGTGAAGAGCTTACTTTTTGAAACACTTGTTTCATTTATGTATCAGATATAATGAGAAAAATGGAATTGCTGTCCACTTACAGCCTCATCTCTCAGGCCGTAAGTAGCAGAAGTCAGGTTTGGTTGCTTTGGAAATGTTCTGAATGAGAGTTGGCTGGTTTTGGCATCTTTTCGTGTGGTCAGGCTGGACTTACAGGATACTTCCTACAACTTTGTGAGGTGTAATGAGTCAGACCACCCGTCATTTTCTCACAAGAGACACTGTATCTCCAAAACTTATGCTACCTTATGCCATCACTCACTAGCAGTCTTTGCCCACCTAGCGAGGTGACTTGACATCCTAGAAAGCTCTATGCAAAAGATGAAATTGTTCAAACTTTGTTAATTTAGCAAACTTTATTAATATAAAATTATCCACTAGGGGTTGGAGTTTTTATATGAACTGGATTAGACATCAAGACAGAATTGTTTTAAATGTCATCTTCAAGGAGTCCTTTAGGAAAGTGAGAACAATTAATAAAATATTAACTTTAAGGCCAGCCAACAGGACTTTTACAGCTTATTCAATATTACACATATTGCATCCCATGATGCAATGGTGATTTCAAAGCTAAAAATGGGTCAATGAGCAATGTCCTCCAAAGCAACTTTCTCTATAAATAGGGAATCACATTTCAAATGAGGTGATAAATACAATAGAACAAAACAAGAAAATGTGCTGTGTATATTGCAATGGGGAAAGCCAAAAGTAAAACTGGACTAATACATTTTGATTAGGCTATTTAATAAGTTCAGCTTCAGCATTCAACAACTGTGTAACTGCTTTAAGACACCAAACACAAAGGAAGTGCACTGCTGTGGTTTAATCATGAGGATATGATCTCATTACAGCCTTAAGAAAACATGTTCAAGAATTTATCTAGGCTACTAACAGATAGAACTTATTCCCAAATACTGGTAGAATTTGATAGAAAGTAATTCCTACTATTGGGTAACAAATATTTTCTGTAATAACATGTGAATAGGTACAAATCTCAAAGCATGGTTAACCAAAAAGACTACAGAACAATTCCTATATTGCTACTGAATAGTGAAGTTTTTCCCTCTGGATAAATACTACCACAGTGGCTTTTATACATGATAGCCTGTGGACGTGGTCTCCACAGAGGTCTAATCACAGGTCACAGCATTTTCAGGCAACATCCAGATATGAAATTCATTCATTGCGTAAAACAACACAAACAAAACTGTGGAAAAGGGAAATCCTTCATGGGCTGTATTAGTTGCAAATGATTCTTTGAATCTGTATGGTATTTGTGATGTACAGATCTGTGACATAAACAAACTCATTAACTAAGCCTCTCCACACACACACACAATCTGTTTTAAATCTCCCTTAGACAATTCCCTAGAAAGTCCCATCATGTATCTCAGGTTTATACTGAACAGTAACCTCTTCCCAGTGTGCACCTGGCTGCCTGAATTGCCACAGGGCCATTACATTTTGGCCCTCCTGCAGCTACAGATGGACCTTCTGGATTCCATCCTCAGAGTCAAAGCCAAAACGAGAATGACACGCATTTGATTTTCTGTCTTTTTACATGTAAAATGGTGTAGTTCTTTCCTGATGGAGCATTAGGGCTCAATTCCAAAACTGTGTGCACTTTTATGAAATCAAGTAGGTCTAGATCATGTTCAAGGTTTAATGATATTTTTGAATTATAGATGCATTTCTAGGCTGTGTCTCTCCTGTCAGTTTTACAACTGTAAGGTTACCTCATGGAAGAGTAACGGTGCTTAGCACACACCACATCATATATTTTCTATAAGAAAAGTATATAAACATTTTCTTCTGCCACATAAAATTGTCTTGTATTTCTGGCTGATACTTTGGAACAGAGGTAGATAATGAAGATTTTCTTAAGTGTGTCATCAGTCTCAGTGCCACTGGACATGTTATACAGGGGTGTTTAAAGGAGTTTTATGAGGTGAGGTGGGGAATAAAGTCTTTGCAGGAAGCGCACATAGATCTGTTTTACTCTTATTGGATCTTACCTATTCTGATGAGCTAGATAAGATGAATGCCACCTATAAATAGTTAGCTTGCCAAAAACTGTGCTTCTATTATTAGCTATTAGATGACAAGTAATCAGCATTCACTTTTCTAATTGCACTGCATCTGGGTTCTTCTGCGTCCTCTGTAATTGTGTCTTTTAGGAGAGGAAAAATGGGAAAGGAAAGCTCTGCCAGTCTTATTTACACGTCTTTGCCAAAATTATGATTTAATAGCAATAAAATTTTCAATATCAAGACAATTTTTCCCTGTTTTTATCCCAAAGTCATATCAAGTGAACCTGAATCAATGATAAATGTCTACATTAAAACCATCATTGCTAATAGTATTCTATATCATTCGTCTTTTGTTCAGTGTGACCAAATTACAATCAGCACATGACTACAGCTACTTGTGATTAATGATAGTTTTACTTAGTAATTGACAGTGAAGCTTCTGGGAGGAAAATGGTAATATATTTCAAAATTTCAAGCTATAAATTTTGGAACAAAATAGATCTATTTTCAAAGCTGTAGTTAACATGTCTGCTGCTGCTTTTACCACTGTCAGACTGAAGGGTTTAAAGTTGCTCAAATTTTGAAGGGATTATCTCTCTCCTGTCAGGGTGGAAGTTTTGGCTTAGGAGTTTTTAAATCCTTTACAGACTAGACACAGTGTTTCAGAAGAACTAGAGAGTATGCAGGGAAGGGTGTTGCAATTACTCAGGAAAAAAAAAAATAGAAAGAAAATTAATGACCTGGAATAAAGTCTCTTGGAAAGCATGGTAAATTAAAAAAATTATAGATAACCTTTATGAATGAATTAGAGAGTAGACATTGTGGAAGACTGGAAGAAAGCTGTAAAAGCTTTCACTTGGCAGAGGCTGATCATGATAAGGTCAGAAGTGGCTAGAATCCTCTTTCACCCTCTGATGGTCACTTACCAGCTTTAGGCTGATGTTTCTTAGTTTGGCACAGATGTTCACATCAAAACAAGCACTCCCACTGAAAATCTCAAGAGTCTGAACAAGCAGAGAGAGTTCCCTAGCCTCATGCCCACATTTATTCTGATACAGAGCAGCTGGGCAACATATGAAAGACCTGTATTGCCATTGCCAAAATTATTATAAGCCTGAGAAATCAAGCCTGAGAAATCTCTGTCTTTTGAACTATTACTCTGTAAATTGTGCCAATGGTACAGCTATTTAAAATAGAGAAAGAAGTAAAAAAAAAAGGTATGTGTTTTAGGGGGAACTTTTTACATTATTTATCAAAGTTTGATGTCTACTTTCTACCTCTTGAAGGCAACAGCAAAATTCACCTCTGTTCACCAGGAGCAAAGTTCTTCTGACTCAGAATAACTTTATTAAAAGCCTATATGAACAACTTTATGAAGAGCCCATTTTGAAGGTGAAACCCTGATTCTAAGTGAAGTCACTATCAAAACTCCAATAGGCTTCAGCCAGTCTGGAATTGTACCCTAAATTTAACTATTCAAGAAAAGAAAACGTATCTTTTTTTTTTCCCCAGCTTATTCACAGACTAACTTCAGAATATATGCAGAATAGGGAGAGCTGTATATTAGCTGCCTCTATGGTCTTCTCAAATAATTATTCTGTCCCTGTTTTCTGGTACACTAATTTGGGGTAATTACATTTACCCTGATCCATGTAACTGCATTGATAGCCATCTTATGTTCACAACACCAATATGTAATCTAAATATGTGATTGTTCATACTGGGGTTTCTTTTCCTATTAATCAGTTACTTATAAATGTGTATTCATATTTATATATACAGATATATACATACACATTTTGAAGCAATGCAACTGGAAAGCATAAATACTTTTTCCTATGAGTAACTATGCTATTAGCAACATATAGCTAAAGAAATATGCTTTCTAAAAACAATTAATCTGCTGATATTTTAAAATTAATTCCTGTTTTAACTAGAAATTACATCAAAGAGTTCTGGGACACTTTTAAATATTACAGAAGAAATTTTGGTTCTCCTTTCCTTTAGTTTCTACTAATAAGGTGTAATTTTAAATGTTTTCCTAATGGCAGTGTTACCCTGGATCTGTGCAACAATCCAGCAAGATTTTGCATGTGGATTACCACTGTTATTCTGTTCACACTAAGTTTCATTATTAAGTAGGTACAATTAGGATTGTCTGTGTTTAATACACTTCAGTCACCACTAATGTTGATGCATATCACAGCACAATGTACTTTTTCAAATCTCAGAAAGAGTTTAAATTTGCAGAAATACAACATTGTATAAACTGACAACACATTTCTTGTAAGCTGAGAAAATTTGATCTGCAGACTATTGAAATGTATTTGTATAACAAAACTCTTCAGAGTAAAATTACTTCTGTTAATTCTACTTCCTTTCAAAACTAAAGGCATTTTTACTCTACATTGCTCTTATTTCCAAAACTATCACACAGTAAGACAAATATTAAACCACAGTAAAATATATATTTTGGTAGTAGAACTACTTATATAAGGTTCTCTTTAATTTTTGCTTTATAAATTAATTTATTCTTACTGTAATTTTGATGAGATAAAAAATCAACAATGTAAGACGGTGCATAGAAGAGTAAAGATGTTGCCTACAATCATTTGTATGGAGATAACAAATACTTTGTGACATTCAGACCTCATTACAAATCCATAGAAAGTGACCTTTGAAATGATTTACAAGAATTTAAATCTCCAAATGAAATAAGTGAAATTTACACCTAATTACTTATTCAGAATCTCCCATTAGAAATACTACATGCAAAAGAATAATCATTTATGAAAAAGAACACTCTGTTTTCCTTCTGGTACAGCTATTCATGATGATTTTGTAGCAATTACATAGTAGAACATATGAAGATATAAGCCTTTTTCTCCAGGACTAATTGAAGAGTAAACTAGATGACAGCTAGGTCAAAAGCTGAATATAGCACATCTGAAAAATTCTACCAGATGCATTTTAACACCTTCAGACACCTAATACACTTCATTTCAGTGGGCACTTTTCTTGTCCCGATTAACCTAGTGTGATCTTAACCATGTAGTTTGTCCAGATCAGTCTCACATTTCTGTCTACTGGTATATTTACTTTCTGACTTTTAATACCCTATATTAGTATATTAGAATAAAAACAGATGATAAAAATAGCATAATCTTATTACATAATTATGCAATTATCATTATTAGTTAATATACTACGTCAGTTAAACAATCTATCACTACGTAGTATTTTACAACTTCGTATGGTTTACCTTCCAGATTAAAGAAGTTATCATTATATAGAGGAGAAAAAAAAAAATCAATGAGATTTTGTTAAAAACAAAAACAAAACAAAAACCAAAGCCAAAACAAAAGATTCTAGTCTAATAAGGAAAAGAAAAGCTATATAAATAGCTTATGTCTCCTTCAATAGTTAAGTTGTGGTGAACCTGAAAAAATACCGCAAGATATTAGCTACTATTCAATATTTCGGGAGTTTTCTTCCCAAATACTGGCTCCATAATTTCTTTCTTTTTTTTTTTTTTCCTTACCAAAACTGCAGCAGAAATATTACCTTCCCTACTACATCTGGAGTTGCTCTGCCACTAAAGATTAAGTATTAAAGATTATGAGTTGAAATCAATGCTAATGAATTGCTATTTTTTTTGGTTGTAACTTTTATTGTTTTCAGATTTACATCTGTTGGCAGTTCCAGAACCTTCATACTTTCCCCTAAAAGCTTTCTTCAAAACACCCGTTACTGTATTTGGAATATCAAAGTTTTTGCTGTGAAGTGAGTTATTCATCTAACCTGGGCTATTATGCTGTATCCAATCTTTTGGTCTCAGCTTCCCGGATACTGACCCTGAAGCCATCTGGTTTACTATTTTTAAATGAGAAAAGATACATTCTTGTGACTGTCAACACCTTGCAGAGAGATAATAAACAACCAAGTGGTGCCACATGTATGCAAAAAAAAAGTGACAGCTGATATCAATTTACTAGTCTTCATTCATGGAGTAAGATGCACAACACGTGTATTTCCCAAGTGCCAGTCTGGTAAAGCATTAAAGAAATTTAACTTTAAGCATGCAGGTATTCCCACTGAAGCCAAGGAAGGTCACTTAAGTCAACAGCATTACTGTGTCCTTAAATGGCAGATAAACGAGGACACCAGTTTTGCGAAAGTGAAGAATAATAAAAATGAGTCACAGAGCTGCTTAACTATCTTCCTCCACTGGGACAGAGGCAGTGAGAGAGAGACAAAGTGCAATGTGGAACATTTATGCTTAGAAACTGTCACTTCAGCAACAATAGGACTCTGGTCCTCTGCAATACAAAATTCAGTGGATAAAAAAATAGCTGTTTTCAAATCCATCTAAAAGAGCAAGGACTTTGGGTATTTTATTTTTTTCTATGTATAAAGACTGTGTTTTTCTACCTAAACAACTTCTTTTTTTTTTTTTTTTTTTTTCAGAATGTTCTTGTTTTGGCCCCTTAATAACAATATTCCAGATAAAAAGAATTGGCCCAGGACTCCTCATTTATCTGATACCAATTTCCCTTTACTTATTACACTTTGATATTCTAACTTCCTGTGTTCCCAGAAAGCTGCCCATGGTACTGAAAGTTTAGTTTGGATTTTGTATAGCTTTGTACTTGTTAATGTTTTATTTCCTAGTTTTCAAGGCTTATGGCAAAAAAAAAAAAAAAAAATAAAAAAATTTGCCTTCTCTTAGTGCTTTTGTGTTTAACCTGTTCTAGAGGATAACATTTCAGACCATGAAGTGATATGGAACAAGGTGAGTCTCTGAAAGGTTATAAAAGGCTGCAGAAATTTGCAGAGGCATTCTACCTTACACCTGGAGTGTTGTCTGCTCTGGCATAGCATCATTTTAAATGAGCAGCTTTCAATACCTTTTTTTTTTCCTGACAGAAAAAAGAATAATATTGATGATTGAGCATCAGAAGTTAATCTTGAGCAATTACCTCCTAAAGGAGCATTATTCCATAAACTAAAAAAATATAAGGAAATTAAGAGCATTATAAATGAAATCTTAAATTTCCCCATTGTTTTATGGTATGAGACTATATCTTGGGGGAAGAGTTACCAAAATATACTAAAAAGAGAACCAAATATTGTTGCATACAAGATTGAATAATTTGAATATGCTAGAAGACACAGGGAAAAAACATGAAGGAACTGTTTCAAAGCAGTAATATGTTCACTTTGCTGCTTCTATTACACTTAAACTATGTCTTTACATGAGCGACAGTATTTACATGAAAAGTATCATCTATTTGTCATTTCTCTTTTCTAAATGAATGAAAAATCTAAACAAACTGGAACCTTCAATGTCAATTTTTATTCATGGCTAGCTGAAGTCAGAATTAAGTTCTGCTAGTTCATTAGGAGTGAAACCATTTAACAAACCCAATGAAATTAATAACTTCGACAGTTCAGTTAGTGCTATAACTTTCCAATTCATTTCCAGGTCACCAGGCATTATATTTAACTCAGAAATGTGTGCAAGGAAAAGCAACACAATTACTCTAATACTTTCTAAATGTCTTAAGTTTTCTTCCATACCTTTTTCCTTTTTTTGTTCTTATTCTTTAGTTTATTTCTGTGTTAGCCTAGACTACACAATTTTTTTTTTAATTTCATGGATTTGGGCTACTTTAGATAATGGATGATTGCTGAAAACAGAAATGCTATCCACACAAAAGAAGTACTTTGTCTTTGAAGTCCCTTTGTTAGCTTCACTTGAGCTTGGTTTTGAGGTTAGCCTGATCAAATTATTGAAATGGTGAATTGAGTGATTGTTGCACAAACACTCCCAGAGTTCACCCGACTTTTTCATGAGGTAATGTAATCTCTTATAGAAGGTGGACAGTCGCTGTTGGGATGTTGACAGGAGTCTCTATTACAAGGGTCCTTTCAAAAGCATCACCAGTAAGATTGGGAGCTGCAGTCTAGCTGGTCCATGGTCCTGCATGACCACTGCAGTGCAAACATGATCCATTTCTATTTATTATCTTAAATCATGTATAAAATACTTCTTAGTTGTCTTAACTGTATAGAAAAGACTGTCCTATATGAACATTTCTGCATCTGCATGAACAGTTTATACTATTTCAAATTACCTATGCACAGGTCAGTCAATCCTGCAGCAGGGACTGACAGGGGAGTAACTGCCATAACCAGATTATTCACCCAGGGAGTTAATCAACAGATCTTAAGCATGAAGGTTGTGCATGCCAGTTGGTTTGGGGGCAGCAGGATGTGCCTAGGGGAATCTCCTGGGCTGTCTGAGATCCTGTAACAGTGAGCCAAATGCTTTACTGTGAAGCTGGCTACCAGTGCAGTCCATCACCTTGTTTCAAGTCAGTCCATTGTCTCAACCTACAAGTCGTAACTGTGGAGATCCTGGACTAACAGAGAATTGCTAAGTGTCCTGGAAATGCACGCACACACACATATGACCCAGATGCTCATCTGCATTACAGCTGTAACAAAGCAAATTTTAATTTCTTCCTTACCTTGTCATAACTTTCCTTCCCTGTATCTTATGTCACACGTCAAATGCTGTAAATCTATCTTTGCAGTATCACCAAGGTAAAAAAGTAGCAGTACATGTGGTCACTGCTGGAATGCTTCACACACTTGTTCAAGAAACTAATATCTTGTTTGCAAAAGATCGCAGAAAATATAGTTTACAAATATATTAAGTGTATATACAGTCAGGACTGTCAGTTATAAAAATGAATGTGCAAATGAGAGAGAAACAGTGACTAAAGAAGTGGATACACAAAATTGTAAAGTTTGCAGTAAAATGGATTTGAAACAAGCTATTTAATAGTTTTAACAGCAAGAAGTAATTACATATCTAAGCACACTGAGTATAGTTTGCAAACAGAAAGTGAGATTTTAAATGTTCATACACTGCAGTGTAACTAATTCTGCATGTCGTATGAAGGTTTTCTCATTCAGATCAGCTGACTGACAAACTCCCAGTCAGTCATGGAGCCATTTCTAACAAGAATCCTCAGTCTGTGCTTCCCAATCTCAGGAGTAACTGGACAGCCTACACGGCTACTGCAATTAGCTTTGTTCCTTCTCGTACTTGATCATCCACCACCATTCAAAATGAAAATGATAATGTTTTTTTCACAAGTTTTCATATTTCAGTTTTCATTTCTACGCAGAGTCTATCTAATGGGTTTACATTAATGACACTATTTCTAACAATGTTATTTTCTTGAAGCTACTCCAATGTCTGTCACTTCAGTCCCCACTGAGTAACTCTAGTTTCAGTTGCATCACACCCAGGCTCTGCCCCCTACCATCCTTGCAAGATCATACAGTGCTACTACACCTCCTCAGCCTTCTAAGAATATTTTCTGCATTATTTCTTTTTTTCTATAAGATCAGATGGAGTAATACTTTGTTATGAAGGGATGTCTTGCCTTTACAAAGTCTTTCAGCCACCAGCTCATTGTTTCTGCCCAGCACCACAGCATGACTAATTTTTCTGGTTATGGTACCATATTATTTTATTTCCATCAGTGTAATGTGTAGTTATGTTAGAGTAAGGGAGAGGGAGAGAGGACAAAAATAAATATTCACCTAACTTATCTATCTAAGTGTGTTTTCTTCTCAGAGAGAAGTTCAGTACCATTATTTCGGCTAAGTGAATCCCCTCTTTTTATTTGTCCCAGATAGACACTGAAAAAACCCTACAGTCTTTAAAACCTATCATCACTGTTACCAATTTTATGGCAAATCAAGTCATATTTTCTTCTTTCTACTGACATGGTTTATCAAACATGCATACATATAAGTGTGTACGTCATGACCTGAAAAACCCAGATATATATAAAAATGGACCTTGAAAATATAAAAATAGCCCGTATCTTATATAATCTGTCCTTTCTGGAGTAAAGATCTTGAAGAATTTGTTCAGATATTCACCTGACCTTGCCTAGTTCAAAATATAAAGAAATGTCAAAAAACAACTGCAAAAATGGTACATAGTTAATGTATGTTAATTCTTGATCATTCATAGTCAGATAACGAAAAGACAATCATAACATAACCTTACCAGACTACTTTAATGACCTCTGCCTGTCCATATTGTCTCTTTATCTCACATTTCTACATCCACCACTGCAGAGTTTGCATCATCAATCTCTGACTGTTGCTTTAAAAGCAACAAAAGAAAAGTTAGTGTTATTGTATATATCTACCAGGGAAGTGTCCTGAATTCCTACTGTTCAATATCTCCAACATTCACTCTTCAAAAAAATCAACTTTGACAAGGAAGACATAAAACATCAGTATGGGAAGAATTATTTTCCTTATGATGTTAAAATAATTCTAATCTGCTTTATTCTTAGCTTCATTTCAAATAATCTAACCTATCTTCTTTGCTTTGCTGCAAAAACTACAACTGAAATGGTCTTGTAAGAAAATACCGGCTTGCGATATTTTTAATAAAAATAAATTCAGATCTAGAGACACTGAGCCTCTCAATTACACAATTCCTAGGAACCTTAGTCTTATTTGTTTAGATTCATTTGTGACTGAAACCTACATTTCTCTCACTATGTATCTGAAGATTATCTGAGCCAAGAGTTAAGTCTATCTATTGACTGATTTACATACCCAGTGAGAAACCTGTGAAAGTCTCAACCATGATGAACTAAAAATTTGTCAACTTGCTGCTTCTGATGCATATTTTACCTTCATTATGATAGGGTGGAGTCTAATAGTTGCTGATGAAGATCTAACACACAAGATATAAAGAGATTTAAGACTCAGCTGACTCTATACAACAAAACAAATAAATTAATACACTATATAACATTATTGATTATTATAACTAGTTGAAAAACAAATAAACAAAACAAACGCAAACAGCGAATAGAACATTTTCCTTTCGCAATGCAAAATTTTTGAGGATTTGAAATGTTCTCATTTTCTCCTAGAAAATAAAGGCAAAAATAAAAGGGACTAAATTTGTGCAGTATTACCCAATATCACATAACTTGGGAAACTCCTACTGAAATAATAAAATTCTTGTTTTGAAAAATATAGAATTAATATTTCTATATTCCATGGAATCAGTATCAAAAGTAATCCCTGTATGATGCTGAGGTTAGACTGTATGGTTCCTATCTACTTTACATTAATTCTATCTGTGACCATCAACTTGTCACAAATATCCACACCTACAATTAGGTGGTTGGAGTTTTTTAACATCATTCACATGTTCTACCAACCTTAACTTGCTTCCAGGTCTGACTTCCTTCTTACATTATATTCATCCCAGGATAACTTCTAGAACTCCAATCCATAAAAACCTGCATTTTCAACCTCTATGATTTTACCTTGCAGAAGGCTACCTTTATTTGTTTTTATATTTCTTTTATTGTCATAGTGTTTTGATTTTTTTTTTTTTAATTAAGGAAGGTGTCTGATCTCTCTTCATGAATTGCCATGAGAATTCCCAACTATACCATGTTTCTCACAGTTCTTTCCACAACATGAGGCTCCACAGAGATTGTTCCATGCAGTATTCATTATGACAAGAGTTTCCTGAATTACACCCATAAGGAAATGTTGTTTACATTACTATCGGTTTTGGCATTGGACTGCTTTTTTTTTTTCCTTTTTAAATTACTGAATATATTGTGATTGTTCAAAAAGAAAAAAGATTGTTACAATTCAGGTAGAATTCATACACTAACCTTTTCCTGTTTTTTGAAAAAAAAAAAATTCCAAATGGGGAAAAAAATCTAATTTTTTCCATGGAAATTATACTTCTAAAATTAACAGGAAGATTTTTCTATTAAAACTATCAAATTTTAAGAAGCTACATTTTTCATACAAATTAATTCCACAGCAAATTCTAGAATCAACATTTAAAACTCATTTTTATTGGCATCATTAGTCTTCAACTTTACTTTCCATTTTCTATGCCTTCAGCTTCCACTTATCTCTATTTTCAGTTGAGAGCATTCAATTTTCCATCTGGTTATTAGTCCCCTTTCACCTAGCTCTTACCTCTTGTCTATTAACAAAACCCTCTTGATAAATAATCTCCTACATGTACTCCAATCTTTTCTCTTTGTTGTCCATAAAGTGCCAAGTAACACTGAAGAAAATAAATTTTTTTGTGTGCTAGAATACTACTTTCACCCTTGGGAACATCATCTACATCATCATTGTTATAATGAGTACTTAGAAAATTCCCAGAAAAAAGAGATAATTTATTTTCCTAACCACTTCTTGGTAAAAAATAGTCCTGATACAGTGGTGATTTTTTTCTCTTTTTACACCTCTGCATAAAAATATTTTACTTTTTTATGTCTCTTTTTTTTTCAACTTACTGATATAAAGCTGACTTTTTATTAAAACATCTTTAGCACACTAATTCTGAAGTTTTACAGCAAATTTTTACACCAAAGTGCTTTCTATACACTATGATTTGTTATATTTTCCAGAATTACTGCCCTGCAAGCAACAGTAGGGATCTTTCCTTACTTACTTTCTGATACACTGCTTGTAATATTTACTTATTATGACATATAAGTTTCCTGCTAGGACAAAAAGTTGAACACAAAGAAACAAATCATCTTTATGGTCGTCTACAGGAGGAAAATATTTTATCTGAAACACTGAGTACATTAACATTGCATTCATCATACTTCTGGTCTCCTCATATTCTTTTTGCGATTTAGCCTTCAATATAGGAACATACAAGGTATCTCTTTTTCCCTCTACAACTGAATTTCCCATATCACTCCAGCTTCTTCACCTTCAGCATGATTTGCATGCTTTTTTTCCTTCTTACCTCACATAACATTCATGAGCTCCATGACTTCTCTACTGTACATATTTCTCAATGTCTTTCCACTTAACAGTTGTGTCTCCTGCTCTATATTTCTCTTCTGGTACCTTGAAATCTTCTGACTAGCAAAATGCTAGGTTCCCAAGGAGCAATATCCATTTTTTTCAACTCAGACTTATCTCACTAAATGTGTTCATTTCATCTCATATACCTAGTCATCTTCCTTGTTAAGCTGTTATTTTGAAACAACAATGTCTTCTTTTTTTAATTATTATTATTATCTATGTGCAAACCCTAGCTTTGGGACCTCATTTCTATGGGGGAGGGGGAGGGAAATCACAGCAAAAAGGAAACATATTTTGGAAATTTATTTATTTGCTTTTTAGTCAAAGGCAGTGTTCTCAAATATATCCGAATTATTCTTCACCACAGTTATTGGCACAGATCAAATTTTCTCATCACTGTTTACCCCAACAATCCCTTTCTTCTGTTTGAATGTAAGACTTCTATATAGAGAGCATCATTTCAAGAAAATAGACCTCTTTGTATAGTATGAGGATGGCAGAAAATATTTAGAACTCTGATTACCAAAAAACTTTACAGAGAGAAAAATAAACCAATGTACATTGTTCCTAATAAAGCACCTCTAGAGATGATTTTATAATGTACACAAAGTTTGTCCTTATAGGAAGAAACTGGGTTGGCAAGTAGCTTTTTAATAAAAATGGGTGACAATTTTGCCCCCAAAATGTACTTACATTGTCCTTAATATTTTTTTTACAAGTTTGTCAGTAATTTAATAAGTTTTCTTCCCAGTTTTCTCAATAGGAAATTAGTTAGTGCAGTTACATAATCCTAGGGAGACCTAGATTCAGTTCCTTATTCTATCTCAAGGAATTTACATCAATAGCTCACCAGAAAATATGCCTTAACTTTCAGTCTACAAGGTATTGTGAGAGGTGAGTTCATGCTCATCAAGCTCTTCCATTTTTTGTTAAATATCTAAATATTCCCTTAATCATTGTTTAATAGATATTCAGTTTATTGGTTGTTTTTTAAAGTAGAAGAGCATCAACAGATAAAAATTAGATCATTCTCGCCTAGAGTACCTTATAATTTGGTTATTTAGCTCTTTTATACAATGTATTTATTGGATTTAGGTGCATCTGATCCCGCCTTAGGTTGAGAATGGAAAAGAAGTCCTTCATCTTTCTCCCTTTTTTGATGAGTGTTCATTTCCACTCCAGGCAAAAGCACAAATTGAACCAAATCCCCTGTAACCTTAGTGAATGACTCACTTACTGGACTGTGGTGAAATACCATGACTTATTTATGAACAAAACCCATCATTTTCATTGCTTTTCTTACAACTTTCCAGAAAGGAAGTATTTTCTTTTTAAGGGAAATATTTCTTTAGACACGGAATAAATCCTTACTTGACACCATTTCTAATCTTTTTTATTTTTTTCATTCTCAGCATCAACTATCACTTACTGAAAAATTGACTATTTCTACTGCCTTGACACTAAATATAACAGAGGAACATTTATATTTAAAAAAAAAAAAAAACAAAGAAAAAAAAACCCAAAAGAAATTCTAACAGCTGCAAGCTAAACTTTGACAGATCCAAGTCTAAATGTGTCACAAATTGTTACTGGTGAACATGATTAACTATGAACATGAACTGCCAAGGGGTTGTTTATCTGTTGGTACCTACCTATTAAGATTGAATGCCACTCTACAAAGCGTATCAGTTAAATGTAATGTTGTATGGTCTAGATAATACAGGAGATGAGAATATATGATCAAATGGTCTCTTTGGCCCTATAATGTGTAATTATGTGTAACTAGGAAGTTTTATAAGTTGTAATTGAGACCTTTGTTCCTGAAACAGTAATCTAAAATGTTTCAATAGAACAGAGTTGCAAGAGTATTTGAATTGTTTTCAGACAGGAAGAATCTCACTGAAACTCAGATTCTTCTCAGTGTGACTCCTGTCCATTGAAAACAAAAAGCTCAACTGAAAGATTTCTTTTCTTTAGGCATCTTAAGATTCATACCATGTTCTCAACCCAGACAACTGGAAGAGGAACAGGTTCCAGTTCAAAGTCTCTCTGTGCCAAAGTCTACTTAGATTCAGTACGTCTCAGAATATCCCGAAGTATTCTTCACATTATCTCGGTGTCAAAGCACTAGATTTTACTAGATAATATTTATGTCACATTGAAATAGGATATCTATTTCTTCTCAATTTCTTGTATTTTGAAATTAAAGACACACGTAAGCCAAGTGTTTTAAATCTTTGACTTTTGCCCATAATAATTATCACTACCTATTTCAATTTATGATGTGAACCTGCAGGATTTTGCAAAGAGAAAAATTACTTCCAAATTACCTAACAGTTTTCTTGTCTTGTTAGTATATGTATGCATGCACAAAACCTCTTTTAGTTTAACAGAAACACAGTTTTTCTTCCTATGAAATTCAGTCAATCTCAGTTGGTGTGATAATAGGAACCATCCCTGAAACTGCAAGGAAAACAATGTTTTTCCTTTCCAGGTCATTATTATGCTGTACAGCCATGCTTTCACCTGTTCTGTTTGATTTTTCAAGAGAAGAGCTGAAGTGGAAGTGGAATTCTTTCTGGACATACATACTCAATAATTTCAGCACACAGTTTACATCCTTTTAAAATGAAATGTATATTCGCAGAAATTGAGATAATTTTTACTGCTATAAACTCAAATGCTCAGTTAAGAAACATACACTGGGAGTAATAGGTGATCTGTCATATTACCATCACCAAAATGCCACTACTGTCAGAGTAGGTGATTTTCCAGGTGAACTGTCCTCTCAATTTATTTCTTTCATTGTTCTAAACCAACTTCTTGTTGTCAACCCACCAGCTGTCATTTAGAGGTCTGAATTTTCTGTGGAGATCTTGTTCCTTTCTTTGAAGAACAGGCTGTTCCCAGATCTCTGCTGCACTGTCAAAGTTGTATCAAAGAAGTATCAGACACCACCTTCAAGTATCAAAAGCTGAAATCTAACTAGCTTGCTGAAAAGCATCTATGGCACTATCATTTCCTCTCGGACTGTGGCTTAGTGCTGGTCTCCCCTTTGCTCTCCCCTCTCAGCACCTACACAGAGCCAGAAGGGAGAGTCCAAATGGATCCACTGCAGTTATTTATCTCTTTTGCTGTGCCCATGTTGATGACCCTTTCTGTCTCCTGTATGCAGTCACTTGTATGAGGAGCTGAGGAAGAGAGGGAAAGCACAACAATACCCAGAGAAGGTGACAGACCTATGCATGTTGTCATCAGAAAACATCTGCGTGTGTAATCTTCCAGGTGCTATTGAGTACATTCAATCAACAAGACTATAATTTGTTTTACATTATTTTATAAGAAATGTTCAGTTCTCTTAAATGACCGAGGAATATAAACACTGTAAGTAGCAGTATTGCAATCTGTGAAGAGCAACCCTCAAGATAATCCTTCAGTTCAGGTCTAGAATAATCACCTAAATGTATTAGAGGTTGTTTCAAACTTTCAGCTCTTAATCAGCGGGTTTCTTCTTTGTCTAATGTGCTAGTAAGGATATCTGATATTGCCAGTGGGCTAGTGATGTTTGCAGTGATGATACTGGTCCAGGGGGATCTGGACAGACCCCAGCCACTTGCTCAATGTAGCTTTCACTTTCTCTGCTGCTACCAAGTACTAACAACTCTCATTCCCTGCTGACCGTGGCTGATTTCAAACTACTAATGTAACAGTGCATTTTACATGTGTTTAATAGTCTTATGCTTAGTTCAGCCTACAACACAGCAACTTCCTTAAATAAACCAATATTTTATTTGCTGGGTTTTAATAAATAACAGGTATAAATGGTTACTATAAATAATAACACTGATTATCCCATGTAATCAAGCTCTTCACCTGCTGTGAGACATACCACATTTATGCAGATCAGCTGTAGGCTTTTCATCCATGAAATTATAGAATGTATAATGTGATGGGCCATGATATATTTAGTGTACTGTAATTGCTTATTTATAAAAGAGCTATCAACAGCCCACTTTAAATAAATTCAGAAATCACCGTAGGGCATTTCAAAATGAATATTTTATATGACATTTCTAAAAGATTATGAGCATTTCTTTGAACAGTAAAATTAATGGCTGTTTTGCTGTTTAAAGTCATTCTGTGTAGATTCAGGATAATGGCATATAAACTGTAATTACTGTATTTGTGTTTTAATTAGGAATATAATCATCCACCTCTCTCATGCTGCAGTTTTCTGAAATTAAGGGAGGGGTGGCAATTTAAAATCGTCTGTTTACTAATAGAATTGTTATAAGAAAGTGAATAAATTAAGCAGTAATATATATACTTGCAGCTCACTTCTAATGAGAGAAATTCCACATGATCATCTTGCCCATTGCATTTTGAGACACTCTGGATGATCTTCACTCTTTCCTGTAAATAAGGCCTGGTGACAACTGAAGGTGTCAACTTTGCCTACCTCCTTGTGTACATGACCAACCTGCAGCACTTCAACCCAAAGATAACCAAGTTTTGTCCTGTAGGCAGTGATGCTACTCTTGAAAGAGGAAGGAATGACAGGGTAGAACACAGACGCTCTAACAGAGAAATCTAAAACTTGAAAATGCTTACTATTGTGAAGGCCAGTCAGGCTTCTCTTCACTTTGACAGACCAAGAGATTAATACATAGATGGAAAAGCAATTTCATACTTTTAGTGACTGTCAACACCTATTCCTTATCTTCCAGAGTAGTGCTATTAATAAACATGTTGGTCCATGGAACAATATATCAAGAACACCCTTCAGGGACATCATTTTGTTTTTACCTGCCCCTGTGTTTATGTGATTTACAAATAAAGCTTGAAAACAAGAAATGCCAAGAGCCTACAACTTGCTGTTCTTTTCTTTACCTGCAACAGAAAATTAAACTGGTTATGTGTTCAGCTAATGTGTCTTCATCTGGATCTTGGTATAGTATAAAAGTTGATAATTTATGAAATTAGCCTTGACATTTCATAATAAAGAATTCCAAGTTTGGAAAATTAATGAAACCTGATTTCTTATGACTTTCATGGTTTCATCTTCTAGTAGCTAATTTGTGCTCCAATAAGATATTCCATAGAAGGGGTATTTATTGAGTTTTTTGAAGTTGTGGATTCTCTGCTATCTAGTTCATGTGGCAGCATTTGCCTTAGAAGAGGCTTCAATAGGGCCTCTCATATCTACTAACACATATTTCAAAGAGAGATATCACTGACAGTAAGATCCTACAGCCCATCTGTCATATTTGGTTGAAACTGGCAGATTTGGCTGAAACTGCAGATAAAAGTTTCTAGGGGCAGAAGAAAACAGATAGGAATCCCCCCTCCCCCCAAAAAAAACCCTCATTTCCTTCAGATAAAATAAAGTTTTTCACTATATGTTGGCATTCTGTTTCCCTGCCCAGACTGAACCAATTTGTACAAAGCAGGGGAGGAATGGTAAAATATCAGAAACTTTTCAAACGAGGTCCAATTGAGGTTTGGCTCAAGAGCCAAGTAGAAGCATAAAGTGATTTCTGATTTACCAAAACTGGATCATGTGTCCAATATATTTTATTCAAATGACCTTTTTAGATGCTTTTCCTGCCTATGTTTACACAGTCTGTGTGATTTCATTAATTCATGTAAAATATATTTGTCTCCTTTTTAAAGTTAAGTGGAATTATGCCCTTACACTACAGGCAAGGAACAACAGCTGAGATGTACAGGTGCCAGAAGGAAAATTCTTTATTGCTGTGTCTTGAATCAATTTACCATTGTTTCTGACTTTACAGTGCATGGAAATCTGCAATCACTAGACCATCATGAATGATGTATATTTTCACAGTGAACTGTATCAAAGCTGTTTTGCACAGATGTTTCTGTAATTGTGATATATTGGGGAAATTTACTCTTCAGTATCCCACAAATACATACTTCCACCTGTGCAGTGGTCTAGTAGGGAAGCTTGGCCTATAGCATAAAACATGTAGTTGAGATGGCTGGCAGAAAACTAACTAAAGATGGTTTCTTAGAATAGTCTGTGTATGTATTTCTGTAACCATATTCCATTGTTTCTGCAACTGCATTTCCAGCTTTTCTTCCAGGGAGAAATAAAAACAATTGCAGGTTAATGGAAAGATTTAATTTAGTTATGTAAAAGAAAAGGGGGAAATGTGCATTTTAACCCATTATTTTGTGGGTTTATTTAATTATTATTTATTTTATTCAGCGTAGACCTCAATATGGACAATGATCTCATATTGATAGACACATCGTAAGTTTGTTAAGAAGTCATAGGTCAAATATGTGTGTCGCATCAGGAGTGTCTGCATGAATGAGATGAGGTGCATTTCCAAAGGCACCTAAAATACTTCTGTGAAGAAAGCGCTTTTAGTCCTGGTCGGCATCATTAACTCTGAGTCTCTGATTCCTCACAGAACAATCACCATTCAGAACTTATCTTAGTCATGACAAAAATCTAGTCAGTTTTTTTGTTTCAAAGTATTTTTTCCAGTTCAAAATATGTGCACCTTTAAACACTAAAGCAAGGACAGTTCAGTTCACAGTACTAAACAAAAGATATTTTTGAGTGGGCTGAAGAAAATAACGTGGGAGAGTCAGGATTTACCCCCTCTCTTTGATCAATCAGAAACACATTGTTCTTCATGCAGTTCTAATTGCAATTAATGTGAGAGCCTATTTGTGGTCTTAAATTCAAAGTAGAACATCACAAAATAAGAAAACCACACTTCCAGTGCACATTAAACCATATTGGTGCAATCGAAAGCTGCAAAGGGAAGTTGGAAAAGTCACAGAGCTAGTTATCCTGGCAACCTTAGAGCAGAGATGTCTTATGTCTGAATGTATTCACCCTTCCCCTGGCAACTGAAATACAGCGAACTCACTCAAACTAGAAAATTGAGGATTTTTAACATAACCATAATTAATAAAATAATAATACAATAAATATTTTTATTGGCTTTGGTATTTAAGTGTCTGTTCAACTTTTTTCTTCTTAAATGAATTCTCCTAATATCAGTCTGACAGCCCTTGTGTCTTGTAAATCATATTAACCTCTCTGAAACAATATTCAAAGGTGAAATTTTCATCATAGTTCCATTGCATATGTTAGGATCTTTGATTCTCCCTATTGAATCTGTTTTACAGCAGTGTCATTCCACTGGCTCTGGATGAGTGACACGATTTACAGCATCATAGGTGCTGAAAAAAATTCATGCCTTAATAAAGCAGTGAGCTCTATGTAAAGGTTAAATGGAGTATGGGGAAATTTATAGTCTAAGAGACCATGGGAATGACTGACTGATGGAGAAGCGAAAAGAAGAAAAGTTAATAAACATATACTAGTGAGAAGGACAACATAAAGAAAAGAGGAAGAAAAAGAGAAGGAAAGAAAAAAGAAATGTTGTTGATTTGTAATTGTTTTAAAAGGATGATAAAGTCCAGAAAGTGAAAAGAGGTATTTGGTTTTAGGAGTTGTCTATTCATTACTGCCATCCTAGGGATTACTTTTATTCTACTTTTATGGTCCTTGTAAATCAGCACTAACATTTCTCAGGCAGTGCTATGCTGGCTGCCAAGAAGATGTACAATCAAGAACTCACAAGTTAAAGTCCTGAGAATCAGACAGAAGTATATTCCTGAGGTGGATTATCCAGGCATTCCCTACCACCCCACAACTGCCCTTGGCTGGCATTGCTCAGGTGACTGTCCACTCTCTGCTATGGTGAAAAGGGGTATGTTGCTGCACAGTTTCTTCCTCTCTATCAATGCCACAGATGAACCCTCACCTCTTAAGCTGCCACCAGTTAAGGGCATCCCTCCCAGGCTGCAACTGAACTATCTACCTTGTACTTCAGTAATGCTTTCCACACTGTCTTCCATAAGATCTTAATAGAGAAGCTGCATGGGCTGGAGGAGACTGAGGTGGATTGAAAACTGGATGAATGGCCAAATCCAGAAGGTGGTGATTGGTTGCATGAAGTGTAGTTGCATTACATTAGTGACTAGTGGCATACCCAGGAGAAAATACTTGGTCATCTCCTGTTTTACACCTTCATTAATGACCTGGATGATGGGACAGAGAGTACTCTCAGCAAGTTTTCTGATTACATAAAACCATGAGGAGTGGCTGATACACCAGAGAGTTGTCCTGCAATCCAGAGGAACCTTCTTGACAGTCTGGAGAAATAGGCTGAGAGGAGCCTCATTAAGGCCAACAAGAGGAAGTGAAATGTCTGCACATGGGGAAGAACAAACCTGTGCACCAGTACATGCTGTAGGCCAACCAGCTGGAAAGCAGCTTGGCTGAAAAGGACCTGTGGGTCCTCATGGACACCAAATTGAACATCAGCCAGCAATGCACCCTTGTCACAGAGAAGGCTAATGGCATCGTGGGCTGCATTAGGAGGAGTGTTGCCAGCAGGTGGAGGGAGGTGGTCCTTCACCTCTAATCAGCACTAGGAAGACCACATCTAGAGTATTGTGTTCATTTCTGGGCTCCTCAGAACAAAAAAGACACAGACATACCAGAAAGGGCCACAAAGATGATTAATGTGGAAAGGCTGAAAGCTGGGACTGTTCAGCCTGGCTCAGAGAGGATCTCATCAATATATATAAATATCTGAAGGGAGAATGTAGAGAAGATGGAGACAGGATTTTTTTCAGTGGTGCCCAGGGACAGGACCATAGGTGATGGGCACAAAATGAAAGACAGGAGGTTATCTCAGATCATCAGGAAGTACTTTTTTACTATGAAGGTGACCAAGCACTGGCAAAGGTCCAGAGAGGTTGTGGAGTCTCCTTCCTTGGAGATATTCAAAAGTCATCTGGACAAAGTGCTTAACAACCAGCTCTAGGTGACACTACTTCAGCAGGGAAGTTGGACCACATGACTTTCACAGATCCCCTTGAGCCTCAACCATTCTGTGATTCTGTGATACCAGGGCCAATCTCAGTAGTGTCTCACTAAAATATTTTTGTAACTTGGAGAGGAAACATATGCACTAAGTTCACACACTTAAAAAATATTCCCTGAAAGACCCTATCTTTTGGCTGTGGTTTCCTAGTCATCCATCTCAGAAAGGATTAATGTAACATTTGCTATGAAACATATACATTTTTTCTTTGAAAAATATTAATTTGCCAAGCAATATGGCATTGCTAGGCCTGAGAAAATAAATTAACCTGTCCCAAACTTACCCTCTCCTCTCTAAAGTTCTCCTTTCTGACAAGGAAATTTAACCCTGCGTTGAAGAAATCGCAAAAGCCTTGTATCCTTTTTTCCTACTCACTCCTAATTTCAAGACTCTAAATTAGTTTTAATGGTGTACTGCTCTTTGGATAGTACTTTGCCATATGTGACACTATATGCATATGTCTGCTTTCTGGAGTGGATCCAACACCAGAAGTATAGGCAGTCTCCTTTTTATTGTGTTGACAGAAAATCAGTTTGTTGTTACAATTTTAGCAACATCTTTGTAAATCTCAGAATGCTTAAAAACTTCAGAATTGTGTCTTGTCACAAACATTAATATACTCAATTAATATATATTACAAAGCAGTAATTTTGTTTTCTGGCAATGGTATAATGATTTGAAAATAAAGAACAAATCAAACAAGTGGTTTGTGAAAATTATATTGAATAAAATAACTGAATACTGTGAACAACAGTTTTTGAATGCTGTCTTTTTCCATCCTCTTTTTCTTCTTCATATACATGCAACATATTTGTAAGAAAAGCAGACAGTGTTCTTAGACTGTTAAAGACACCATCAATCATTGTCTTGCTTGGTAATGCTTCAATTACTCTGGAAAAATACTGTCATTTTCATGGCTACAGTCTGATGCACGGAAAGTCCCTCCCACTCCCTCCCCAAACAGTAATGTTTGCATATGAGAAATGTAGGTAGGCAGTGTTGGCAGGATGATGAACCATTAATAAACCTTTCTCTGTGTCTCCCAAGTATTTGGAAACTGTACTGCATGACAGTCAAGTTCTTTGTAGGATTAGCTTGATGCATTGTCATTTTATGCTTTTCTGCATTACTTTTTCCTCTTACAGCTTTTTGTACATTGCATATTATACTTGACACTATGGTTAGTATCCTCATAACTTTTCCACTGTAAATTAAACAAGGTATGAGTAGTGGAGCCATTTGGTAAGACAAGGGACCAATACTGGTCACCAGCCTAATGGCAGATTTTCAGTATGTTATTACCAAGGATGGTCAAAACCTGCAACATTACTGAGGGTTTAATGCAATGCAATATCACCTCCATACATGAGAGGAGAAAAGAAAGTATTTTGATGTAAAGGAAAAAACCATATTTATTCCAAAGAAAAATGGACCCAACAGATCTTCCAGTCCTCTAAGTATATTAAAAAACTGCAGAAGTGGAAAGGGAACAGAAATGTCTGAGGAGAAACGAAAGATAAGGAGTAGGGAAGAAGATAGAACATTAAAGTTTAACAATAGGTAACAACTTGGTAAGAAATGTTAGTAGAACGCAGTCAGTTGTGGATAATATTATAGAGCTACATTCTGTATGTTCCATCTTTAAATGTTCTTTTTTACAGGCTGTGTAGATTCATGCTGTTCTTATGCTCTTTCTGTTTATTCCATACTTCCCTCTGTTAGATCATTCTTTTAGACAGGTCTTAAGCCCTTTGTAGCAATAACCATTGCATATTAGTTCAGTATGTAATTGAATGAAGTCTTGATTCTCACTGAGAACCTTAGATGCCACTTTCCTTCAATAAATGATCATGAAGTGTTATTTACACTAGTGAGTTCCTCCACCATTTCATCAGATTGACCAGTTCCTACAAGATCTGGCTTTCTTATCTGTCCGTGTGCTTTTACTGCATTTTTTTTTTACTGCAATTATTAGTTCTTTGACCATTTCTTTACTCATTCTAGTTACGTACGTGCCAGACTGCTACTTCCATTCCTAAGCTGAAATTCACAACTTTGGTCTTTTGGGTGTTTTTACAGAAAGAAATTCCCTTTGCTGTCAAGTGTCCAAAATGGTCTATTCATTTGTGGTGGGTTCATCCAGTCTGGATGTCAGGTGCCCACTCTATCACTCCCCTTCCTTAACTGGACATGGGAGAGAAAATACAATGAAAGGCTGTTGGGTCAAGAGGAGGACAGGGAGAGATCACACACCAGTTACCATCACAGGAAAAACAGACTCAACTTGGGGAAATTGATTCCATTTATTACCAATCTAATCAGAGTAGGATAATGAGAAATAACCCAAATCTTAAAAAAATGCCTTACCCTCAACCCTCCCTTCTTCCTGGGCTGAACTTTACTCCAAATTTTCTCTACCTTTTTCCCCCTCAGCAGCACAGGGGGATGGGGTATGAGGTTTATGATCAGTTCATATATTTTGTCTCTGTTGCCCTTTCCTCTTCAGGAGGAAGAGTCCTCACACTCTTCCATAGCTCCATCATGGGGTTCCTCCCACAGGAGATAGCTCTCCATGAACTTCTCTAATGTGAGTCCTTCACACAAGCTGCAGTTCTTCTTTAAATGCTACACTGTGAATTCCTTCCACGGAGTGCAGTTTTTAGGAACAGACTGCTCTAGCATAGGTTCCCCACAGGGTCACAAGTCCTACCAGCAAACCTGCTCCAGAGTGGGCTCCTCCCTCCACAGGTCACACCAGGAGCCTGCTCCAGGGTGGGATTCCTATGAGGTCACAGCCTCCTTTGGATGTATCCATCTGCTCCAACATGGGGTCCATGGGCTGCAGGTGTCTATCTGCTCCACTATTAACCACCATGGGCTACAGGGCAATAGTTTGTCTCACGTGGTCTTCACCGTGGGCTGCAGGGGAATCTCTGTTCTGTCACTTGGAGCACCTTCTCCCCATCCTTCTTCACTGACCTTAGTGTCTGCAGAGTTGTTTCTTTCACATATTCTCACTTCTCTGTTCTGACTGCTGCTGACCAGGTTGGGGTTTTTTCCCTTCTTTTCTGTTTTCCTTTTTCTTTTCTTTTTTTTTGTTCTTTTCCCCCTTCTTCCAGATGAAAATAGTAGGCTAAGAATCATACTCTCCAATTTTCAGATAGTAAACAATAAGCAGAAAAGTGAAAGATGCAGACATTATGATGAAATTGCTTCAAATATATTTTAGAAGAGCAACCTATCAGGAAGAAATGCTAAAATCAATTGTAAAATCTCGCTCATTTTCTCCCTTTGCTCTCTTTATTTTCTTGTAACATGCTTACCTCTATTCTGCCACTTCCACAGTGGTACACACATAGGCTGGATCTGCTTTATACCTCCCATTTGAATTCAGGAATAATAACTACCTTGATTGCTTTATGCATGTTGTTGTTCATCTCCACCATACTTAAAAAAAGATAAAAAATAAGACAGAGCATACTTGTTGCTACCTGGAAAGTATAAGAATTTATCCCCATGATTTTTTGAACAGCCACTTTAGAGTACCATTGTGAACACCTCAACAAAGGGAATAGCAGATATTATTATTGTAGATGTGATAGACTACTTCATATAAGACGTTTTCTCAGTTAATATTGCATAGAGATTATATGTGTATTTATATGCAAAATTCAGTACTACATCTTTTCTATTTAAAGTACTGTATCATATGCAAATATCATAATGGAGAACAAAAACCTGCATCCACTTATTAATAGAAGCAATCCATCAATACATATGGTTTATATTCTACTGAATGCTGTGCAAGTCATCTTTGACTCATCTGTATCTAAATCAGCCTAAGTAATTTAGTAAATCTATACAACCTAGGTAAATCTAAATTTAAATTCAATTTATAAGTGAGCCTCTTCACTGAATCATATATTCTCACCTGACCAGATTCTTGGCACAGTGTATTAGCTTGTTTCTTCCTGTATGTTCTCTGTTGAAAACAACAGGAATACTCAGATAGAAGAGTTTTATTCTTTATTTACAAGGCTGGCCAGTGGTCACCCCATGGAAGAACTCTTTTGTGTCCTGTACTGGTGTGAGCTGAGTTTTGTAACACCAGTTCTTCTAGGAAGTATCTTCAGTCAAATACATGATATTTATTCTTTACCAGTACTGCCAGATGACAGTTATCATTACTGCTTTACCTTTCCTTTTTTTTTTTCTTCACCAGTAAGACCACTCATCTATGAGGTTTTTGCAGGTTTCTAGAGCTTTATCTATAACAAGGACATTAAAAATGGACAAATGGGTAGGGAGAAAAGAAGTATTTATGATTTTTTCTTCTGGAGATGCACACAGAGTATATGAGACTAAAAAGAGTGCAGATAAGGAATTTGACAGATTGTTCATTTCTTCTGATTTATAGTAAGATGAAGCAGTGATGGTGCCAATATGCTATCATTTTGTTTAAATGCAAGATGGAAACAGAGGGAATTTGTTTCAGTATTTAAATCATTGCAAATCGAGTTAGCCTATGTAAAGGCATTTTACAGAAAAGGTTTCATGGCTGTTATTGTCATTTGGGCATGACAAAACAGTGTAATGATTTTACATTCAAGTTTTTATAGGCTCCCCTTAGGGTGTAGACAATATATTTAAAAGTCACAGTTAGGATCACTGACAGAACTCGCATGGCTCCTTATCCCAATTTGTGTCTCCCACACTGCAGAGGGAGTGACAAGAATGAAAGCTAAAATTTAAGTTGCAGTTATTCATTACACTCCAATAACATTTCAGTTAATTAAATATTTACTAAACATTCTGGTCCTAAATCCCTTTTATATACAAGCTCTAGCAGGGACAGGCATCTCCAAGGAGCTGACTGTGGTTCATCAATTCAAACTCTTTTAGCCCAAGCACATGGACCCTGAAATCAGTGTTAAATCTGCATGCTGGGTAGGTTTCTACCCACCTGAACATGTCCAGTTCCTAAAATCCACAGTGGTCCCTGGTGTACTAGAATGGAGTAAACAGTTCCAGCAGCCCTACCCTCCCACTTTTTGTGCAGTCTGTGTAAGTAAGCTTCTGAATATATACATATATGCCAGTTAGAAGTGTCCAAGTTTATATGTTACAACTTCAGCAATATGTGGTGTGGTGTGAAAATAATGTCTGCATTAGTCACACACACAGAGTCACAAATGAGTTACACAGGAACTCTAACCCAACACCAGGCTTATGAACTTGGGCAGAGTACCATGCTTGCACTGCTGTCTTGCCTGTAGAATTGGGACTAGCCTGACATCTCGTAGCTCTGCTAGCAGTCAGGTAGTTCAGTCCTGTGTCATGAACATGCACATATTGTAGAAATTTTCATATAAAGAAACTGCAGAATGTTTTACATACAAAGCACAGACACACACCCCCTTCCCTTCAGCTCAGGCACGTCATCTTACAGAGTCATGTAACTACCCTTTGGATAGGGGAATAAATTGAGAGCATCCGTTGTTAAACCATAAGTTACAAGAGATTGTAATAAATGTCCATGAATTTTAGTTGAGTTTCAACCATATCTCACACAGACTGTTCACATTAAAAAAAATCTCACACTTATTTTCCAGTGAAATACAATGACTTAAAAAAAAAGCTGGAACAACCCAAACAAAAATCAAAGCAGCTCTTTGATGGTGACCAGAGGTTTGTGCTATTAAAGATATGAATGATGCCTAATAAATTGCAATTATTACATAGTCCACAATCTCTTACCAGATAAGGATAGCAATTACCTAGGAATGTATTTAGCATATAAATGATAGTTACAAACAATAAATGCAACTGAAACCACATATTTTCTGTAACATTTCTTTCTTTCACCCCTTTTAAGACATTTTTTCAATCTTGGCCTATGTCTGAATATTTCTGCTGTTCCCTTAATAAACTGAGGGGGATATATTCTCTTCCCATTTTAAGTGAAATTTTGGTAATATAAAAATAACAACAAAACAGATCTCCACCATTCCCTGAATTTTTAATTCTTCTGAAATAGGTTGCTTTAAAAATAGCATTACTGCAATTGTCTTCAATTAAACTATTAAGTATGAAAATTTTAAATTGCTGAGAACCCCTACCACTTTTTCATGAAGAAATAAAACGTTGTGCACTGGTTTTACACCCTCAGTGGGCAGGCTGTACTAGTGGTTGGGTAGCAGCCAACAACATGATGGTCAATGTGACCTGTGAAATTAAGTGGGACTTGGTCCAATGCTTAGTGGAAAGGCATTTTCTTCCAAACCTTCCATTATTATTACCAGACATGAACATTTTTTCTAGTATCATTAGAAGAAATGTCTAAGCTCTAAGTCAGAAGGGAAAATGTGCTTCCTGCTGGAAGCATTCAATGTTATCTTTGGTTTACTGGTGGGGAGGAGCAGAGAAGAACAAAAAATAGGTGCCTTTTCTACAAAGAAACAGGGCACTAGAGTCCTTGAATTCAGTCAGCCCAGTACCATCACAGGGAAAAAATAAAAGTGGTCTTCAAGAAATTGCATCTAAGTCAAAGTCTTTCAACTGTCTGCTATTAACTTCTAGGTACGTATACAAAATGAAAGCATGTCATGCATTAAAATGCATAGTTCACATTTTAATACACAATATGCACAGTAGTGCATGTAAAACATACACATTCAAACTGTAACTTTCTCCAGCTTTAAAACCACTTCTCCCCTCAGTTCATTCTTGTATCACACTGTTCACACAATCCTCCTACCTACAGCTTCAGACTGGGACAGAAAATGTGGAAATCACTGACCATAAGCTCCTGATAAACCCAAAACAAGAAAAGCACATAGGAAAGCCAAGCACCCACCATTAATAGCAATTGTCCTTCATTTCCATCTCAGGATGGCTGTGTTTCACATTAGAAAGAAATAAAAGGTGTTTGAGGTAGCTTTAACTATATAAGATAGGGCTTTGAAGATAAATCAACTTTAATACTAGTTAAGAATTGGTTAACTGAAAATCCTCTGTTCATTGACACATCACACACTCATTTGTGACCATTGCTGATCTGTAAAGCCACTTTAGGCTGGTTCAAAATGGTTCTTCTCTTTGTCTAATGTCATAACAAAGTTTAAAGCTTTTTGAAATAATTCAACCTGCAAATGACTTAGACTTCAACAGTGTTAAAAGGGAAAGGTCATAGCTTTCTTACCAGGGAAAACTTGTCAGAATTATTGAAGAACACTTCTGCTCAATCACTCAGTAAGATTTCCATACTACCAACAAAGTTAATATATGGTATGTCTTCTCATTGAATTACAGTGATATTCTATTATTATCCAAGCTAGGTCTCAGAATGTTTCGGAATCCAAAGCGTCTTTGTGAGTATCTGAATGTTAAAAGACAAAAAAAGGAAGTCAGATGAGATGGAAATACAGAAATGCAAATGCCACGAAATATTCCAAAAATATTGTCAGCTATTCCTATGCATCTCAGCTTCTGGTTGATTGAGAATGATGTCCTGTATTGATAGACGAATGTAGTTGCAACATCATCTGTCTTCAAGCAGATCAGCAGAACTGACCTCAAAGTTTGTCCACGGAGTGCACAGTTCTGGCTTACATAGAACAGTCTTCTCAAATGTGTCACGACCCCAGACTCATGGCACGTGTCATGTAGGCTAGTCTGAACGGCAAATCAAATAAACAGCGAACACACACTTCATCTGGTGCAGTCAGCATTGGCTACTGTACATCAGCTGAAGGATACTATTTAAACTGAGAGCCTCTGCTTTAGTCTTTTACCTTGCAATCTCACCCATGTGTCAGCACAGTCTGTGCCTTTAAACACCTTTAATGGTTTCTAGCTGGCAGCACCAAAGAAAAGCCTGAGCTGTTTTGTTCTGATCTTATCAACAATGCTATAGGAATAAGAATTTTGAGGTAGATGCAAACTACTGACTAACTAAGCACTTCACTTTCAGGAAGGGCCGTTCTTTTATGTATGTTATGATGGATGTGAAGAGACTGTTCCTTCTGTGCTCTAGACCAACTACAAAATTTATCTACTGACTTACCTGACTTAAAATGCAAATGTTATTCTTTGACTTAAATTCATCTCTTTTTCTAAGTCCTCTAAACATACTGGTGGCTTGAAAGTCAAGCTGAAGGAAATGGTCCAGGATAAATGCTAAAAACACAGCACCTTCTGAAATAATAGAAATTCATTTAAGTATTGGCATATTGGTACATCAGTATTTTTCCACATAACCCACTGTTTGCCAACAGCTTCCATACATAACTTTGAAATACTTGTCTTTTAACATGGCAACTGTAAATAACTACAGTATACTACAGGGAGACTTTATATCTTAAATACATCACCAATTATTTATATGTTCAATAAACAATAGAGACATCTCACTACTGCTAGATGATTCATCTTTTAAATGCAGTTCTTAGTAAACCACATTTACAAAAATATGATTTCTTAAAGACAGTTTAGTGGAAAATGCAGCTTATATAATAAGAACATTAAATAGTAAAAAATAAGTCATTTAAAATAATCTATTGTGTTATGAAATATGATTTGCTTTAGTATGCAAAAGTCATATTCATAGAATGGAGTTTTTAATAGGCTACATTCTATTGTATTTTACCTTCAGGGACCCTGGGAGTTTATTCTTTCTAATGAGCTGTGTACTATTCACTTAGAAGCTTCATTTTTATTATGTATAAGGCTTATTTTTTCTGCTTTAGCAAACGCCTTTTTTAAACAAATTCATTCTTTTCCTAGGCATTTTGTTAACTACATGGGATAATATCTGAAATGTTTACAGTCTTTCTAACAGTTTGAAAAAGATATATAATGTTTTCAAGCAGACTATTTACATTAGTGATATCCTCCACTAGAATATGATTGTCCCTTCTGGCTCCATTTTTTTTTTTGTTGTTCTTGATATCCTAGTAGAGTTTATTTAGTGACACTAAAGAAAAAGAAAATCCCATTAAGAATAATGAATCCTTGTTCAGGCAGGTTCAAACGGGAAAATTAAAAAAAAAAAAAGGCAGGGG
>JANVCC010000018.1:63189019-63232536 GCA_025345505.1 Todiramphus chloris collaris | reverse complement strand
GGGGGGGATGGGCAGTGAGGGGTGCAGAATTCATCCTGGGTATCTTTTTCTCTAATGTATTATTTGTAAAGAATTGTAAAAGTATTTTTAAAAGGTAAAGTACTATCATTTAACCCTTACAAGCCACTCACAGAATGAAACTAAGATACCTTAAATCACTTTTCTATAGTAAGCTCGTTTAGGATTTCATAGATAGAAAAGGGTATGGTCAACTTCAGTAGCCTGAACTTCTTTAGTTCCCATCTTATCTATACAGAACTATGTGTGGCAATATTTGTCAGGATATAAGTTTAAGGTGTTCTGAAAGGGAGGGATTAGATTTATTTGGGGTTACCTTCAAGGTTATCTTGTAATGGCAAAATCCATCACAGTTCAGATATATACAGTTCAGATACATGCAGTATATAGAGAGTCAAGATACATACAAGTATCAAATCCTCTTCCACCACACAAACCCCTCAGATCATTATCATTTGCTTACTCTTTGCTATAGAGTTCACCACATACATGACTATCACCATGACATTTTCTTCTCTTTGCTACAAAAACTAGGAGGCATCAAATAAATGCCTCCCTGCAATAAGCAGGCTCAGAAAAACAGGAGGCACCATTTTGTCTCATAGCACATTCTGAAGCCTTAGACCTGCTTGTAGCATTGTGGATTCAAACAATTACCTGGATTTGGAAATCACCTGCAGAACATCATGGAAGAAATACTCAGTTTGGGGCTACCAAATATAAACCCATCACCTCTTGCTTAAAAATTCCGTGGGCAACAGATGCCTTGGGGCTAGGAAAACATACAACAGAATGATCATTATCTGACTACCCTGAACTTACACTGAGGTTGTTTTTCTGGCTGGGCTTTTACTCAGACTCAGTATTCACAGTATCTTTATTCTCACACTATGGTTACTAAAAAAAAAAAAAAACAACAACAACAAAGAAGCATGAAATTCTGACTGACACTAATGCTTCACTGTTTGAAACTAATGAAGAGCAAATGTGCGGCATTTTGGATCCTCTCAAACATTATTGTTAAATCTGAAATTAGGAACAGACTCTAATCTGTGGAAGTGTGAATTCCTCAGCACTCCTGCTAAATGCTCATTGCTTTCTCCTGCTGTGTGCAGTGCCCTAAAACTGGGCATGCACACAGACTGCTCTCAGTCTGGTGTTCCTCCTCAGCTCTACAGGAAAGAAGGAAGGAAGTAAAAGTCCTTCAGATCTGGGTAGCGGTAGACAAGAGAGTCCTTCCCACTGCCCTCTTTTGCTTGCATCCTATGGAAAGAAAAGTGAGAGCAATGCCACACAGGAATCCTGTTTAGCCCAGCAGTCTGGGCAGAAGCTCTACCCTGAAGACATGAGCCAGGGAGGTGGAGCAGAGAGGAAGCTGTCTGGATGCATCAGTGCAGGAGTGACAACCAGGAAGTAAAGACCATAACAAAAATTTGGGGGAAGAGAGCAACTTCTTGCTTCATATGTGGTGGGAGAGCAGAATGGCTTCCTGGGGCTGCTTCTTAAAATCTGGAGAGGAAACACAGGATCTCACTGGCTCCTGTAGAGTACTGTTCCCATTCATCCCTGCTGACATGCAAGTACTCCTCTCTTGGAGTGTTTCAAGCTGATGAAAACTGATTTATCCCACAAAAGAAACACAATTTTTCAGGCAGTCATAGTATAGGTCTACAAACCGAAGAGTGATTTTTCTATGCAAGTGCTTCTATATACACAGAGCCATACTATGTCCTTTATGACTGAAGGCAGTTCTCCTCACTGTTGTAGAAAATTCTTCACATTTTCCCCCACAGTGCCTCCACAGCAACTGCCTCTTTCGGTTTCTGTTGGGACTGCTTGACTTTCACCTTTTTCAAAATTATTTGGCAGCTATATGCAAACAGTTCTGACAAAACACAAACCTTTATGAATACCACCCCGTCCTCACTTTGCAAATTCATCTAATTTGATCCACCCAAGATTAGTTCAAATGAAATTTCCAAATCCAAAAATCATAAATCAAAATAGATAATACTTTCTTTTCTCTCTCTCTTTTCTTTTTTCTCTCTTTTTTCTTTTTTTCTCTCTTTTTTCCTCTCTCTTTTTTCTCTCTTTCTTTCTCTTTTCTCTCTCTTTCTTTTTTCTTTTTTTTCTCATTTTCTTTTTTTATCTTTTTTCTCTTTTTTTCTCTTTTTTCTTTTTCTCTCTCTTTTTTATCTCTTTTTTTCTCTCTCTTTCTCCTCTCTTTTTTTTCTCTTTTCTCTCTCTTTTTTCTTTTTTCTTTTTTTTTCTCTTTTTTTCTTTTTTCTTTTTTTTTTTCTTTTTTTTCTTTTTTTTTTTTCTTTCTCTCTTTTTCTTTCTCCTCCCCTCCCCTCCCCTCCCCTCCCCTCCCCTCCCCTCCCCTCTCCTCTCCTCTCTCCCCTCCCTTTCTCTCCTTTTCTCTCCTTTCCTCTCCCTTTCTCCATTGTTTTCCCAATGCAATAGGATATAAAATGCAAACTCTCATTCCCAAAACCATAAGATAATCATGTACCTTCTGCTGTTGCTGCTGTTCCTGCTGCCAGCACTGTCAGCAGCTCCAGTGCTTCTATAGCAACAACTACTTCCAACTGTGCAATACTTGCTAGTAATTTAGGTGCTTAAGACAACAATATTTTAGTGGGGATTGTACGTTATATGTTTGAAATATAACATTTGTCAATAATCCCTGATCTTGCCTCTAATTATAATTCTTCTGTATCTTTCCTAGACCACTTTTCCTGGGCAATATCAGTTTGTAAGGAAATTTTAGGGGAAAAAAAAACAACCACACCCAAATATAAACAAAATCCAAATATATAGAAATTTAACAGCCAAAAAAGCATCCCAGTTACTGACAAGTAAGCATAGGTATCAAGGTAGTGTGACCATCTTAAGCAAAAATAAAGCAGCTGGAGCATTTCTCCTTTGTTCAGAAATCTGCCTTTTGCCTTGGATTGCACAGGGAGAACATTTCATCTCTTTGGAGTCACAAAGACATTTTTCAAGCTCCCAGAACAGTATTCTAAACCCCAAAACTCACTTGGCCAACCCAGGATGTTTGTTTACAGTCTTTCATACAGAATAGTATAGGTAGGTACAGATAGAAACATATTCAAACAGACCTTTTCCCACTACTAGAGATTACCTCAAATCTTGGGAGAAACACGGGCCACAATGGGATAAGTCCATTATGCCTTGGGTATGACAATATGATTCTTTTATGTACTTGGTTCAGTGACTCTGTTTTCCACCAGTATAACACATTAAGATTTGAAGAAAAGAGCATTTGTTATAAGAGCATAAAGTTGAATCTATCAGTAATATTTACTGGACTTGGAACACATCACACATAGAAACAGTTGAGTCTATCACTTCTGTTTGTTTAGCAAGGCTCTGTAAATTCCTGTAAATTGTAGCTTCCTCTACAAAGATAATAAATGTGAAGATTTCACACAGTGCTTCCAGAGGTACCAGCTGCTGCAGTATTCAGTAGGAATGTCACCTGATGCTGTCACCTGAAGTCTGGACTTAGCAGGAAGATCTGCTCACAAGGAGGCTATTTGAAGAAAGTACTGTAAATAACTGAAATACAGTTCAGAGAATGAAAAGGTTCCAGTTCCTCATGTCCCCAGATTTCTTTTGTGCCTGGGTTTACCCTCATACTGCATGTCATCACTACTAGCAGAGCTCATACTTTTGTATATATTTACTGGACCAGCATGGTATTCACTTTCTAGGTTTTGCTCATGTCTCTGGATTCCTATCCACACTGATAAAAGTAATACAAAAGTGCATGCAGTAGAAAATCCTCCTAAATGAAAATTCAAACTCTTGTGTTTCTTTGTCACTCTTACAACAAGGCTGAAAAATCAGAGAAATATTTTAAACAGTGTGAAAGTGACATCTTCATGTTTATTTTTCTCTTGCCGAACTTCATACCACTTCTTAATATAGCAGCCTACAAAAAGACATGTCTACTTTTTCCTACAAAGAAAGTATCAGATTTAAACACTTAATCCCTTGTCTTTGGTAAGAAGGGAAAAGGGACAAATATCTTATTCTGCCCAATAGAGGGCAGCTTGCTTCCTTTTGAAAACAGATCTATTCAGCCTTTGTAGGACCCATTTAACAAGGCATCTGTGGAAACTCCTTTTATCACCAGTTTAAATTTCACCACCCCCGCTCATTCTTCTGAATTAGTTTGCAAGACAATAAGACACAGCCTACCCACCACAGCCTAGACCATATGCCTAAAAAGAAACAAAGATGTAGCCCCATGGCTAGAAGATTACAAAAGCACAGATTGGCTCAGTAAGTAAAACACAGAGACCTGGCTGTCATCAGTTTTGTAAGAGGTCCATGTTGCTGTATATGGAGTTTCTTGCTGTGAACAATCCCATGCTTAGCCCTGGAAAATGGTGGGTAAGATCATAAACTTCCTGTATAACCTGAGTAAATTCAAAAATGAATGAACACATCTCTGCTTCCATGGTACCTTGGTGACAAATTTTGAAGACTCTTAAATTCTCATTTGAAACTTACAAATCCTATTGGCAAGTTGTGCACAGGATCCAGGCAAGGTGGGGGAAGCAGATCTTTTGAACCCATATATTAAGCAAGATAGGGCTGACATACGGTAGAAGGTATAAACCCTGTAGAAAAGTAACAAAAATGCAAGAAACGATAATCAAAACTGTCTTCCAGCAGCAGTCTTTTGCAAAGATCTAATGAAGAGAATTGTTAACTAGACTTAACAGTGTCTGGGCACTGTTAACTCTTTTTGGCCCAGATTCCTCTGGAGAGTGATTAAATACTGTACATCCCATCTTTTGTCAGAGTCATTTGTCACTGTGCATGAAGATGCAACAGTTTGTTGGTAGACAGTTGCATCTGTATTCAAGTCTGAGATTTTTGCTCAGCTCAGATTTTCACCTTCTGTACTTGACACAGCTGTGCCTGCCCAAAATTTATTTTCCACTGCATCACTCCTAGGCTTTCCTCCCATTGCTGCTTATAGCCCTTGGATTCCCATCACCTTACACATTTCTTTCAGGTTAGAAGCCTCTACTGGCTAAATGCTCAGCTTCATCATTCTTCTTACCCTAAAACTGAAGGAAAATATGTAATATACTTCCTTCCTCTGGGGGGCTCACCACAGCGTTGTGTCCTGCTAAATCATTCATGTCAGGAACTATTTATCTGTGTGCCTGAGAAAAGCACTTTTCCAGATCAAATGCTATGTCTTTTTGGACTAGTACCCTCCAAACAGACATGAAAACAGACAGATGTGCTCCTCCCAGTTTGTTCTGTTAACCTGCCTCCTTACTTATTTCCAAGTATGCAAGTTTTGTTAACCTGCCTACTTACTTGTTTCCAAGTATGCAAGCATTGTTCTGCGCTGTTAATAAATTCAGCATCATACTTTCTGGAACAAAATTAAACCATTTCTCACAAAAATGTCTTCTTCCATTTTTTGTGGATTTTGTTTGTGGGCTTGTTTTCTTTGTTTGTTTTTGGTTTCTTGTGGGTCTTTTTTCTGACCTTTTTTTTTTTTTTTTTTTTTTGAGACAACTTTCTTTGGCTTTTCAACTGTCAGGGAATAATTTTCTTCCAAAAAAAAATGGGTATATATGTCATGTCTCAGTACACTTCTTAGTGTATATATACATAAGCTAAATCCTAGTTTAGGAACAGAATACGTAGCATCATCATTTTCAATAGCAATTTGAAGACATAAAGACTCCCCAGACTACATCAAACTACACGCAGAATATCAACATGATAGACCAAAGAAGGAATCTCAAAATGTCAAGGAAGCATACTTCATAGATATTTGTGGAAAAAAAAAAATAATCACTTTAGTTCTTACTGAATGGTTTGGCTCTGAATGTATTCTGCACACTATTAGAGAAATACTGAGGAGATTCAAATGACTGTAACAAAGAATGGAAACAATGAGTGCCATGCTTCATGAAAGACCAGACATTTGGTTCAAATAGAATTTATTCTAGCATCAACTAAGACAATACCAAATGCTCAGAAATCATGGAACATGTTACAAAGGAATAATAATAATATTTGGACAAGTAATGGAAATCTTTTTTAATGATAATGTATTGTATTTCTTTTTTATTTGTGTGTGGCTTTTTTATCTTTAGGGTACACTCTGCTCACATAGTCATACTTCTCTGAAGACTTAAATGAAAACCAGAAACAGTTTATTGATGATGCAATTGCAATGTTATACTGGCATACTTGGAAAAACATAAGAAAAATAGGAAAAATAAACTTACTTATTTAATCACATGATTCCATTAGCTGAGACTTTAATCAAGATACAAAGCTAAAACTGTAGAAAGTAGCAAGAACTTACTAGGTTGAGCTGGCTGTCTTATAAAAATCGCCTGCCTGAGAGAGGGATAGATGCAGAGGTGGCCTATTGAGAGAGACTTTGCCAGCTCCAAGTGAATTCTATGGCTTCAGCCTTCATCCTGCTCTCTAACTCAGAGTCTGAGAAGCTGTCTAAGCATGGACACCCAAAAGCACACACAGGTCACTCTCTAGCTCATTTAATGTAGATGATAACAATAACATGATATTTGTGTCTTCTCCAAGCATCTCATTTAAGAGTAAACTTTATTCTTTCTCATCACTCACCACAATTTAAAACTCATTACTGACCCTAATTCTGGTTTGAATTTCATCTTAGCAATAAGCCAGAAAGTGTTTTCACCCTCCTACTACCCCCCTTGAAGGCAGTTGGCCAAAAAAGCAAGCTAACATCATCACCACAGTTTGATACTGTAATCCTGCCCAGCATTTTGCTTCATACCATTGCCACATATGCAGGCAGAAAAAAGCTCCGGAGAGTGTACCCACACAGATCTTGTTCTGTGCTAGGTGGAAATGCATCGAAGCAGTGCAGTCATTCAAAAGTTTCTGCTTTGAATGTATTTCCGATATTAATGGCAACCTAGTCACAAGTAGGCCTGAAATACTGACTGTGGTGAGGAACTGACATTGCGAATGTGAAGACATTTTATTCAGATTCTGTTATGTCCACTTCTTCCCCTGCTTCAGGTGTTGTCAGGTTTGACAATGCTGACAATGAATAGGTCAGTGCTAACAGGTGATAATGATGGACTAGAATGAAAAGAGAAATCTTACAGATAGGAGTTTAGCAAGATTAGATGTTTTGGCTCTGTGAACCCAAGTGATTAGAACAAGAGAATAAATTAGCCTTAGTGTGAATGGTTGTTCCCATATCATAGACTCTGCATAAATATATTTAACATGGAAGAGTGAACCAAGCAGCACACACAGGCTCAAGACTGACTGTATTTCCACAAGACGTTAATCATAAGGGCTTTGCCAGATTGACCATAGATGGGTTAGGTTCTGCTTTAAGGTAGTCATGAAGCCAAACTTAGGGAAATAATAACTCAGTCTCACTTTCAGAATGCAAATATGAATAAATTCCTCTAGGATTTGTTTGTGATGAATGATACCTTAAGGGTAGTTTGCTAATTACTGTAGGAATAAAATCAAACACAGTACATTGCTACTGAAGCTGTGAAACAAGTATATTTGTTCCTATGTAAATATGGCTTTGGATGTTTTGCCATCAAACCTTTTTTGCAGAGGTACAGCAACATGAAAATCTGAAGAATCTGAGAATATTAAATATATTTGCAGTTAGTCTAGCTTGCAAGGAAACTGAGAGGAGGTGATTTCAAGAAGGTGCTTGATGCCTACAATTTCTACCTAGTAATTATGCCATCAGTTTGGTCTTGTCAGAAAGCAGCATTAAAAAATTTAAGGGAAAATTCTTGGACAGAAGCAAGCATTTAAATTTAAAAAAAAAATTAAAAAAAAAAAAAGAATAATGATACTGTAGAGCTTCTAATTCTCATTCTTTTCACTAAATACCCATCCCTTATACAGCCCACTTTAAAATGAAGAAGTGGCATCCGCTGTCTTCTTGAGTATATGCATAATTATAGATAACTAGCTTACAGGTATTTCAGTCTGCATTATTAAACTCATCAGCTGAGAGTTGTTTGTAAGGCTCACCTCATTCACAAAGAATTGTCCATTTCTAATGACATTAATTAGTAATCTTTGACCACGACAGGCTTGAATACTTGAGCTAGCAGCAGCACTCTCGATCCTTGCAGTAAGTGACTTGAAGAGCTGTATAGCTTATCAAAAAGATTGAGAGGTGACTTGATTACAGCATGTAAGTACCTTCACAGGGAGAAAATACAAGGGCTGTCTAATCTAACAGAGGCATAACAAAAACTGTAGCTGAAAACTGAAGTCAAGCAAATTAAGCAGGAAATAAAGCACACTATTTCTTAACTATAAGGAAGCAAACCACTGGAACAAGCTCCAAAGGCATCAATAGATTATTGAGTTCCTACAGTGTCAAGAACTACACTGGATGTCTTTCAGGAAGTCATGCTTTAGCCAAACACAGTGTGCCTCAGCTGAAATACAGGTTATTGTTCTCAGCTACAAGGAATTTAATGACCCGTGATATGCAATAGGTCAGACTTCAGCATCTATTACTGTGGGAGAGGTAGTATTTTTTTTACTATACCAGATGATGTTGCTGCAAAACATGCAGACTTTCAAGCACACAGACCTTCCTTCAGGTCTGATATAAACTGAAATAGCAAGTTACAAGCTTAAAAACAAGTTGAAAACAATTGCTCCAAGTTTGACTGTTGTTACTCATGTCCAACATCCAGGGTTAGAATGGCAGGAGGCAAAAATGAGGGCTACTACCATGAAGAGAGGTGCTTCATCTGTACCTTTTTAAATGAGTGATAGTGATAGAGGAATAGACTAGAACCTGTTTTTTAACAACAAAACATGAAGAGAACAACTGTTGCCTCTTCTGTTGCTGATCCCAGGTGCTTTGTTAGCTTTGTTAGAATGTGTAACAGGAACAGGGAAGTGTCTAAGCCTATTTAGTCCTTTCTTTGTATTTTCAGAGTAAGGAAACTCTGAAAGCTAACTGTTGAGAACCACAGTGCAAGCTCAACAGTTCTCTCCTACTGTTCAGTTAGATCTTGTCGTGCCAGAAGGAGGCCATATATAAAGCAATATCAAAGGCCCCATTACCCATTATTAGTCTCCTGAACCATTTAGTTGTCTTCCTGCACAACAGTTCATTGATTATAAACCAGTGGTCAGACAAATCCTCAGCGGGAGGTTCATAAGCATTATTCCATTATATCAGTGGAACTATGTAGATGTATGACATCTAAGAAAGTCCAAAAGTTTTTCCCTAGTCATTGTCAAACAGGATTTTCCCATGGTCTCATACACTGGATTTTCCCATGGTCCCATCCATTGGATTTTCACATCAAAGGTTAGGCTATGTGTTTAATATGCCAATAATAAGGAAGAAGTATTTCTGTCATTTTTGCTGTGACAAGAATAAATATTGTAATTGGCAAAGTAGTTAAGCCCCTTAGAGGCAAATCAAACTTTTAAACTGTCTGTGTTCAAGTGGGGTTATTGAGAATAATTATGCTGTTGTAAATACCAAAAAGGGTGCTACCTCACTTGCAGATTTCCAACAGCAAAATTTCACTGGCTTCAACACACCTGTGCCATAAATGAGGTACCACATGGGCCTGTCTCATGATGTTGAGGTGTTTACTTAACCAGCCTGTTATTTAATCTTGTATTTACTGATTGCTAGGTGAAGTAAACTGTTTGCTAAGCAACATCAGTGAGCTTGCAGTACTCGCCTGATTAACAGGTCTCTCTTAAGCTCTGTAATTTAAGCAACCCTCTTAGTAACAATGTTCCTAGAGCTCTTTAAGCAGAACCCAAAAGTTTTTATCCTGTCTTTTCTAACTAAACCTTCTACAGAGCTCCACTGATAAGTAACAAACAAAATTTGGTAAAAGCACTAAAATCATCAAGCACATAATGGCAGACCAATGCACTTGCATTGCTGAACATCAGCATGGGACAGGCAAACTTTCCCTGGTGTCACGGGTTAAGACTGGGTTGGCCACTAAACAAATGATAGATGTTTTCTCCCCCCACAAAGGGCAAAAGAAAGGGAGTAAGAGAGAGAGACTTATGGATTGGACTGAAAACTAAAACAGCTTTAATGAAACAACAATAATAAAGATGATTTTTTGTTTGTTTGTTTTTTGTTTTTTCCAAAAATCAGTATCAAACTCCTCCAGAGCCAAGGCTGAACTCAGTGTCAGATGGGAACTGGATTCACAAGCTCACAGACTGGGACCAAATGTTGAAGAATGGACAGAGTCATCCTCTGGTGTTGGCCACAGAAGAAGGGAGCTTGACCCTTGTAATCCACCACCTTTATACAGAGACTGACATACATGGAATGGTGTCACGGTTTAGGGTCAGGGCGGCCCCTTAGACCTATAACAGATGCTCTCTGTTAACCCCTCTCCCTCCCCAAAGGGGAAGAGAAAGGGAATAAGGGAGAGAGACTTAGCCATTAGAAAAGGGAACTAGAACAGTTTTAATAAAGATGAAATTAATAATTATAAAATGGAATATATACAAATATGTACAAAACCAGTATCGAACCCAGCTCCCCTGATAGTAATTACATCACCATCACCACTGATGCTGTGGAGCAGGCACCGGGGCAGTCCCAGACTGGGCCCCGCAGCAGACGGGAGCTGTGTTCAGGAACTGGATTCTGGTACGGGGTTCAGGAACACACAGACCAGATCGAAGGCAGAATGGACAGAGGCCTCCTTGGGTACTCCAAGGAAGAAACCAAAAGAGGACCCGAGACAAGCCAAGCAAAGCTGGTAAAGCAGTCCAAGAGGGGAGAAGAGCCCAGACACCCTTTGGCTCCCTCAGCTTTATGCTGAATGTGATGTATATGGGATAGAATACCTCATAGAGTTCAGTTCTCACTCAAACCAGGACAAATGGGATACTTTGTTGGTCATGTTTGAGTTACCTGTCCTGTTCACTCCTCCCCACAAGTACGACCTGTTTACTTACTTATATTCTTACTTCTTTATTTACTTACATTACACTTATGACAATCCAATGTGGTATGCAAGATTTAGCAGTGACCTTGGTTTCTATAGGAGCACATATAAACAAGACCCTTTCTGCATACCAGTCCTTAGTAGCAACTATAAACACTGAGCACTGTCACTTCTAGAAGCCAACACTGTCTGAAAAAGTGTGCCATTAACTTTAGAAAGATCAGTCACTTAGAAGAGACTTAACTGAAAAGTAAAATCACTGAATAGAAAATTGGTTCCATTTTACTTTTCTTACCACAATGTGTATGGCTACTACTTTCAACAGGTATGAATACACTTGCAGAGAATGATAAATCCTGTACTGATTTAATGCCCTAAAATAGTTCAAAATATAACTCCACCAAAATCTGTTAGGAAATAATCCACTTCCCCAGTGATCATAGTTCTAGATAAACTAATCCCTCAAACAGAGACTACACATTTTAATAGCAGCAGTGGCAACTTAGTATAGAAAATGAGTGAGTAAAAGTTATTATCCTCACAGGAGTGGAGAATAAATCTCAGTGGTCAAATGTATTCAACAAAAATGATGGACAGATGACTAAAAAGGAAAACTTTCATTGGAATTCATGTCCATATGTCAGGAAGCATACTGGGTATGGCTGGGATGGAGTTAATTTTCTTCATAGCTTCTTTTATGGTGGGTTTGTGACCAAAAATATGTTGACAACACACCAGTGTTTTGACTATTGCTGAACAGTTCTTGAACACCACCAAGGCTTTCACTTTCTTCCAATCTGACCCCTCCAGGAAGTAGGCTAGGGGTGCACAGGAGTTTGTCAGGGTATACAATAGCCCCCAGATCACCAAAAGGATATCCCATATCATATGACATCATGGTCAGTAATAAAAGCTCAGGGAAAGGAGGAAGAAGGGAGTGGCAGCAGGAGGAAGAGATTCAAGTTACGGAGTTTGTCGTCCCCAGAAAGATAAGTGTGCTGAGACCTTGCTTTGCTGGAAAGGCTGGAACTTGCCCACCAATGGAAAGTAGTGAATTCATTCCTTCTTTCGGTTTGCTTGCACATGCAGAATTTTTTCACTTATGAAACTGTTCTTATCTTGATGCATGAGGTTTCCATTTCTGCTCTTCTGATGCTCTCCCCATCCTACTGCAGGGAGTAAGTCAGAGGCTGGTGGGTACTTAGATGCTAGTTGGAGTCATGCCACCACAAGAAGGAAAAAGTGTAAACACAGAAATCATGGGCATAGAAAAAGAAGTTGGTGAGAATGACTGACAGAAGAGAATAACAGAGTGTCCAGTTCTTGCATTGACTGAACCCCATTCTGAGGAGGAGAGGGACTGACTCTGGAGTGGCAGATGAAAAATAGTACATTTCCTTTCAGATGTCAGGAACAGAAGAGGGCAAACAAGCCAGTCAGGTAATGCTGAAGACATTTCAACTAGTGGATGGAGGCTTAAAATCCAAACTCAAAGTATCATCAAAAGCAGGATGACTTGATTGAATGTAACCTGAGGAAAGCATAGGGACTGTGACTAAAGAAGAAAGAAACTAACTGAGCTGAATGAAGGGGTCAGTTAAGTGTGAGCCTTGTAAAGACATTCCCCTCACTTATTCCTTCAGGAAGGGAAAGGTAGAAACATACATATAAACTGCATAACATTATGGTTTTTAAACAACTTAAGGCAAATTTTGCTGTATGAATGGAAAGAATTTAAACCAATTCCTTTTCAAGCTCTTGTGACTATGCTGTGAAGTCCATACTGTATTCCTAAGCCTTCATCTGCCAGGCTTCCAGGATAGGGTAGGGATGATTTCCCTTGGCTCTGCACCACTTCTCAGGAGCTGCAGAAGTTTGGGGAAGGCAGAATCACCAGTAAGGACAATTCAAAAGAAATAAAGCTAATAAGCTTTGTACAACAATATTATTCACAAGCTCCCAAGAGCTGTGTTGGATATTTTAGGAGTCATGTTACAAATTCCCAAGTCCTTCAGTGCTTTGGGATGAACTAGGTATCACTACAAAAAGTTGTCCCTTGGTACACACACACCAAGGTGGCAATTAGAGATGTACAGCACCATTCCTTATTCCTCCTGGAAAATGAAGTCTCTAGGGTTCTACAGTACAATGATTTTAGAAAGAAAAATGAGCAGCAGATCTTTCTTTGGATCTGCTCAAAACAGAGTTAAGCATAATTTCCATAGCCTAAATGACATCTTTATTCTTGTACCCACTGTTCTCCAGAGAAAATTAGAAACTAGGTTACATAGGAGAAACTCTTTGCTGTTCTGTCTTACTTTCTGCAAAAATAATAAATTCGCTCACCTTCAACCTTGTATTACTTCCTGCACTGAAAATATATTCCATGTCTCAGGACCACATATGACAGAAAGAAAACTTTGTGGAATGCTTAGTTGTCCACTTTGTGTTTATTTACAAAGAAAAAATGCTGGCATTTTTTCCATCCTAAAATACCAAAGATTGAAAGGAAATAACTAGACACACAGACTTGCCTTAATTTTGTTAATCAGTTCATTGCCCAGCCTAGCTTGTTTTATAAGAACTATATGGTCACTCAAGATCACTTGTGATAAGATGACAGGGCCAAAAGATAAGTCTTCAGGAAGCAATACAGAAGTAAAAGTGTTTGCAAACTAGCTGTGAGGGCAGAGGCTTTATTCTAAAGAGATGGGGGTTAGCAACAGACAAATTGATTGTAAATATATGAATACAATCCTCTCAAAAATGCCATTGAAAAAATAATTTTTAAAAATTTTTGCAGAAATACACAATCAAAGAAACTAAGGTCCAGGATAAAATGTCTGCTTAAGATGGCATAGTGTAGTGTGTTCACCTGTGTGTCAGAGACTTTACTTCAAGTCTGACTGACTTAATGAGAAATGTAATTCTAGGTTTTGCAGTTCCCAAGCAAGTGTCAAGCTGACAAGATACAGACCTCATATTTCATAAGCACCACAGATAAAGGTATTGCATCTGTATAAATAAATTATCAGACTATGGATGAAAAAAGAAGCATACATGGGCATCATTCAAGTATGAAAACAGGACTTCATTTCACCCCACCTTAAAGCATACGTTTAAAAGAGACTAGATTCTTACTTTCCCCCAGTGACTGTTAAGAGAATCTTAGGTCACTAATTCAAATGCAGTATACGTTAAAGTAAATGCAGTCTTCAGTTTTGCAGTCTGTCACTTAGATCCAGATAAATCTAATCAGATCATTAGAATCTGAGATGAGTCCTGCATGTGGGATTTTTTTTTTTTTTTTTTTTTTTAACGGGGGGGAAAGGAGAGAAATAGTTTGAAAAATTAAGAAGTCTCACATTTGCTTATCATAGGAACAAAAAGAAATATAAGATCTTGATAATTTGGGGAGCCATATTTCAGACAGCCTTGCTAACGCTGAGTAAAGAGTACTGAAGAAATCTGCGGGATTTGAATTATTATTCATTATACAACAGCAAGAAGAGTATACAGATGCCAGAGACCTGATGACTGAGAACACAAACCAGTGATGCTTAAAGCATAATCAGGTGGCAGAATCCCTCAAAATCTGGCCTAGCTAAAGTCATGAAAGATTAGAAACCTGTCCCGTTTTTCTCAGTTACAGAGAAGGAAATATAGCACTTTCTACCTCATGTATGTATGTCATCCAGACTACCAGATTAGTAAAGAACAACTTGTGAATTGAAGCAGAATATTGTCAGACAAGACAACAAAAATATTTTTAGTCAGTTGCTGCTAGCTTTCTTCCAGAAACACAATAATACCTGTTATTCTTACCTGCATTGGGTGTTTGGGAACGTGACACAGAGCAGACTTAATAATTAATTTTCAAAGATGTAAAGTCTCTCAAATGGTTTAAACCATTGACACTCTGAACATATGAGCATATTTTGCATTACATAATTTCAGGTTGAAGGTGAGGATTTCATACTAGACTGGTGCATTTCCTTTACATCACTGGTATCAGAGTGATGTTAGTATGGGGATGTTTTCCATCACTCATGAGTCATACACATCAGACAAGGATAAGTTTGCAGGGGATGTGTGTTTGTGAACAACCACACACAAAGAATTGTGCATTTTTATTCTTTTTTTTTTTTTCCCAGTGGAGGGAGTATTTTTGACCACATCTCCTTAAGATCAACAGTTGCTAAACAAGATTAATAATACACTTCCTGTTCCTTTTTTTGCAATATTTAACTAGGAAAAAACCTAGGTTTTTGGCATCTCACAAGTTTCCTGGAACAAGTGGAAATTATGGAGATGAAAATGCCATGTTTAACATATTCCAAAGACAGTCTGCAGTTACTTACTATTTTAAAAGATGCATTCCCAAGATAAACCTCTATTTATATTTTTTGTTGATGAGCAATAGAAAGTTTCAAGTAATTATTATTTTCATGGCCTTCAACTTTTGGGGCTCAGGTACCCTAGGAGATTAGGACTGTGGCTCTGATCCAATTTTCTCATTTTATATATCTGTTATTCACTCAGGACTTAAATCATCCTTCTCTGATTAAGAGTTTCAGTAAGATTTGTTCACATCATTAGATCAAAAAAAAAGAAGTGTTCTAAAATTCCAAATTTCATTTAACTACAGGATTCTTTTAGAAATATTGAACTAGAAAGGAGACTAAGCCTTATTAGGGAAAAAGAAAAAAAGAAAAAAGAGAAAAGAAAAAAGAAAAAAAAAGAAAAAAAAAAAAAGAAAAAAAAAAAGAAAAAAAAAAGAAAAAAGAAAAAAAGAAAAAAAAAGAAAAAAAAAGATGAAGAAAAAGTAAAGAAAACCAAAACAGGATCATAAAATCTGACAGGAAATCCTACACAATCTTTGCAGGTGGTACACAGCTGTGGAAAAAAAAAACAAACAAAAAAAACCTACCAAACTCTATTACACTGTCTCATATTTATTATTATGATAACCTATTTGACAATGAGAATGAAAACCAGAGATGATTGGATCAGGACTAGAGTCATTCCTAAAGGGTTCAGTCTTCATTTTATCCATATTCAGATTGCTCCAGTCTCTCTTTTTCCTTCCTCAGCACCATCTCTCTATTGTACAGGATGGTTGAAAGATGTTGGAATTTAGAAAACAACATCTATAACCTGTCCCTGTTCTCCACCACATGGTTAGTTATTTTCCTAGTTTGTCAGAATAATGAGGGAATTTAATAATACAATTCTTATTAGACTAAAATACATTAAAACAACTGCTACCCTCTTTGAAAATTATGAATTTAAACTAGGCAACATTAAATTCAGATTCTTGACAGAGTTGACTGCTTTGTTCTAGATCATACTGGCATAGTCCTCTTGTGGAAGAAAAAGTGTTTTGATAACAGGTAAATCAATTAAAAATATACTCCTCTAAATAAACCAGTAAATAAAAACCATACTCTTTTCCTCTGATGTTTTTTATTTTTTCACATGTTTTCAGTTAAATAAGACCAGGGAATGTAAATATTGCCTGCTGTGTTCTTACTCCAGATAGAGATATACACAAGTTCAGATACTGGAAGAGATGTCATGTGTCCATTCCACCTTATGTCACTATGCTATAAATAGATATCCACAGGCATAGAAAGGAACCTTGTTGTGCTGCTGTTCACAATGATGACTGACTGTACTAATGTTTTCCCTTTTGGTAATATAATCTTAGTTAATGACTGCTTCCCTCAGTACTCTATTTTTGGAACGGATATTTAATTATATGCCTGGTTTATCATTTCTTATATTAATTACATCTAGAGGTCATGTGCTAGCACTTTTAATATTTAATGTTTTGAAAATAAATTAAAATACATAATTTAAGGATAACAAATTTCCAGATATTACAAAAGGATTACAGAAACAATTATGGTCTATATTGTAAGTCTAGTTGACTCATATGATGGCTAAATGGAGGCTGAGTCTTTCCTCTTTAGGATACCAGTTCAAATCCATGTGGTTTACTAGACATAGAAAGCCAGTATCAAACATGGGTAGTTGAGTCATTTGCTGGAACAATTTAACTTATTTAGACTGGGATTTTCAAGGTATCCCAGAAGTACCTTATCTCCTTAGATACCTTTGGAAATCCTTGCCTCAGCTCTTTTTTGACTTCACAAAGTCATTCACAAAGTATAAAATCTTCACTCTATTAAAATCAATGGAAACTCTGCCCTTGACTTCAGCAAGGCCAGAATTCAAACTATTCAGTCCAAGTCTTACTTTGTTAATTTCTTTTTCTTACAGCAGGCAGTCTCCAGGGAGGGAATTGATTGTGTTTGAAGTGCATTTTCCAAAGTCTTCAGGAATTTTTTATAACATCCCAACTTAATTATTATTATTTTGTGAGTAGAAGAATGGTGGGAGGTAACTTAGCAAGAAAAAGCTGAAAATGAGACAATGGTCTTAGTATGAATAATGCTGTTTGGATATAGCCATTTACCAAAAGACAATCTCCAAACTATTTGTCATGCTGTGATAGATTTTAGGAATCCCAGCACTGCTCAGGGTCCCAAATCCTGCCAATGTCTGTAATGCAAGATGCAGCCCAATAGAATTTGTAATTAAGCTAGTCAGAAAAGATAGGTGAAAGCTGAACATCATCACTCCTTTTTACAGGTGGAGAGCTAGGGCACTAAAATGTGAAATGGCTTTTCAGACATCATATAAGAAGAAAGCAAATAATCCACGAGTTGCATTGGGTTTTAAAATCCTCAAGTACATCAATGTAACCTGTCTGTCTATATTCATATTTTTGTTTAAGTACTTGCATGCTAAAGTGTTAACGTTTTCAAATAAGACATTGGAGTATAAGAAGAACATCAAAATAGTAATTAATAGAGTTTAAATAAATGTTTTTTGATTCTGTTGGTATTCATCTCTCCTGAGAAAAAAAGTCCTTAAAAGGATGCTGCTGATGACACCAAACTGGGTGGTGAGGTGAACATGTCAGAAGGGAGAACCCTCTTATAGAGAGAACTGGACAGGCTGGAAGAGTGGATACCAACAACAGCATGAAATTTAGCAAAGTACAAAGTCCTGCACCTGGGTTGGAATAATTAAAGAGCCCAGTACAGTCTAGGATCCATGTGGCTGGGGAACAGGCTTGCTGAAAGGGATCTAGCCACAGAAGTTGATGGCAGGCATTGGATGAAAGAACTGCCCATTGCAAGTTCAGGTTCATGACCATCTGATGAACCTGAAAGTACACAAGTCCATGGGACCCGACGGGATACACCCACAGGTGCTGAGAGAACTGGCGGATGAGGTTGCTAAACCGTTATCTTTTATATTCCAAAAGTCATGACAGTCCGATGAAGTCCCCACTAACTGGAAAAGGGGAAATATAACCCCCATATTCAAAAAGGGGAAGGTGGATGAACCCAGGAACTATAGGTCAGTCAGTCTCACTTCCGTGCCTGGTAAGACCATGGAGTGGATCCTTCTGGAGGCATTACCGAGGCAGATGAATAACAACAAAGTGATTGGCTATAACCAGCATGGCTTCACCAAGAGCAAGTCATGCCTGACTAACCTGGTGGTGTTCTATGAGAAGGTCACAACATCAATAGATGGGGGAAGAACAACCAACGTCATTTACCTGGACTTTAGCAAAGCCTTCAACACTGTTCCACATGACGTTCTGGTCTCCAAAATGGTGAAATATAGATTTGATGGATGGACAATTCAGTGGATAAAGAACTGGTTTGATGGCCACTGACAAAGAGGGGTTGTCAATGAGTAGGTATCCAAGTGGAGACCAGTGACAAGTGGAGTCCCTCAAGGATCAGTACTGGGACCAGTCTTGTTTAGCATCTTTGTCAGCGACATGGACAGTGGCACTGAGTGCACCCTCAGCAAGTTTGCCAATGACACCAAGCTGTGTGGGGCAATTGACACGCTGGAGGGAAGGGATGCCATCCAGAGGGACCTTGACAGGCTGGAGAGTTGGGCTTGTGCCAACCTCATGAAGTTCAACAAGGCCAAATGCAAGGTCCTCCATCTGGGTCAGAGCAATCCCAAGCACCAATGTAGGCTGGGCAGTGACTGGCTTGAGAGCAGCTGGGAAGAAAAGGACTTGGGAGTGCTGGTGGATGAGAAGCTCAACACGAGCCATCAGTGTGCTCTTGCAGCCCAGAGGGCCAATCGTATCCTGGGCTGCATCAAGAGAAGCGTGGCCAGCAGGTGGAGGGAGGTGAAACACTACTTAAAGGGCTGCTTCATAGAGGACAGAGGCTCTCTTCACAAGAAGCCACATAGAGAAGACAAGGGAGTGCATTTGGCATGGTTTCACATTGGCATAATAAGTTTTTTACAGTAAGAACAACTATTGACTGAAATAACCTCCCCAGGGATGTGTTATAAGTCCCTATTGCTGAAGGTTTTCAAGATGTGATTGGACAGAGTGCCAGATAATCTCATCTAGGCTACCTTTCCCATGAAAGCTTAGACTAAATAAATTGTTGAGGTCCCTTCCAACCTGGGATATCCTATGATTGTATGATAATTTACTTAATCAGAATTATCAGAAGTTGGTAGTGCTGAGATAATTGTCAAGGATTGTAATATTTATATATCTGAATATAATTCAATATTTAAAGGTTGTAAGACTAAAAGTAGCTCTTTCAGTATGTCCCAGCTCTTCTGATTTGCACTGAGATAATCATCCCTCCAGCCTCTTCACACTTACCCATTTTTAATGTTTTTAGGTGGCGCACTGGCAAACAGTTACTCTTCTGGCCTTGCAGGAGATGATGATAACGCCAAACCCCCATATTTTGTTCTATTTCTGGCAATGGCAAGCAATTACACTCCAGCCACTTGCAACCCACTCATGTCTCTGCAGGGCATGATTTTATTTTCTGCTCATCCCTTCTGGAACATGGAAACAAGAAAACAAAAACCAAAACAAACAAAAAAAAAACCTAAAATGAAACAAAACAAAACAAAGATTTGATTCAGGCAGAAAAGAAAGTCCCCAGAAACTTCTGGCTTGCTCTCTCCTTCATCCTGGTGCACCTCTATCCAAGCACTGTTTTCCAGTCCTTGAACTTCTGGGTTAAGGACCAGATTGAAATGCTTATTCTGTCACAGCTGGCAGTGAATGTCGAACTGCTGAAGCAACAAGCCAGAAAACTGCTTTGAAGTATAAAAAGATTGTGTGTGAGGGTGTAAGAAAGGATAACATAAGAGCACAGGTAAGAAGATAATTGCAGCACCACCACTGAGGGCTCTAAGGGGAAAATGAAGATTTTTGCAAAGACAAACTGTCTTGAGGGAATTTCCAGATACTTCATTTTGCTTTCTGGGGCAGAAAGTGGTTCAGTTACCAGAATAGATCTCAGGCACTGGGAACTTTGCTGGAATTATTTGCAACCCAGAATGTTTACCAGAATCAGACTTTTACATTCATCTCCAACAACAAAGCCAGATGTAATAGCATCGCTGAGATGGAAAGAATTTACTGATACAAACTAGGACCACAGTGTGTGAGGAGAGCTGATCAAGCAATTTTGCCTGCTAGCCTGAAAATTTCACACACTTTCTCAGATTGAAACGCTGTTTTTAAAACAAATGCCTACAAAGAATTGATCACAGCAGTGATTTGTCAGAGGCATTCAATATAGGATAAGGAGAAATCCACTCTGATTTCTTGCATTGCAGCAATAAGGTTGTTAGATTTCCAGTGAGTAGTGAGGCGTCCAGTATGTGGTTGAAATCAAATCTAGTGAATGTAATTCTTTTGTCTTCAGCAGACTGTGAGGAACGTAGACCTGCTTGCAGTAAATGATTTTTATTTCACAGTCAAAATATGTAAGACCTAGTTCTTTGGAGCCACTGGGTTTGTTCTGCAGGTCTATACAACTAAAAACATTTCTTGGAATACGTTTTCTGCCTGTAGGAGTACCTTGTATAAAAATCCCTGCATGCAAAGAAGTCTCTGAACTCTGTCCACCCACAAATGGCTCACTAAGCAGTAATGAACATCTACTTCATTTGGCATACTGTCTTCTCCAAGCCCCTAACATGACAGTCCCTTGACTATATTGATCTTTGGTGTACTGAGCACCAGATATTTTTGTGGCTTACAAACTAATTACTCAGAATGTAGAAATGAAAAAAAAGGAAAATTAATGCAAGAAAGTGTTATCTGGAAGCAGTAGATGATGTTTGAGCTGAAAACTTTAAGATAATACAGAAATCTGTTTTAATTCTGGATGTAGATTCAGAGGGAAATACTGATGACACCATCTGGCCTTCAACACTCAAATTCTGTGAATAAAGCATTGTGTTAAATTCCTACCTCATTAAATCAGCTGTTTAGCTCTCTTGTGTTCTGCTACTGCAGCTCTGATCTGCATTTACACTGTTGCCTGTAATACCTTGTAAGGCAAACAAAATGCCTGAACTATGAGGTATAATGTAATGCAAAAGTTGGGCCAGATATGTTCTTATCCAGTTAAGTACATTTTTACACTCTTTACTGAAAACTTGTTGATCAGTATATTTTTTTTAATATAGCGTTGGGGTTGTGAGGAACAGTCAGACAATCAACTTCCAAAAAATTTAGAACAACAATTTAAATATCTCTGGCATTTCACAGAAAATATTTCTTTGCCAGTACCATTCTTTGTTGGTACCATTCAGGAGCCATTAAACATAGCAGCATAGAAAAAAATCTACGAATAGCCCTATATCTTTGAAACAGAAAGTTGCTGTTGAGAGGCCTTAGATTGGCAACACTGGAGATTTTGATGGATGATTACGACAAATACCATCTGGACAAGAAACAGCAAAGTGCCCCCAATATGCTATTGTCTATCAGTCCTGGCCCTTAAACACAAGCTGTAAGTGACTGTCAAGATAGGATGGATTCTGTCACAGGCCTATTTATTCCCCTTTAAAAGGACAGGATGCTTGGCAGTGACTAGGTTCTCTGGGAAAAAAAAAAAAAAAAAAAAAAGTGTTAAAAGAACTGTTCTCTTCTCAAACTTTTCCTTTAAATGTGTTTCCTGATTCCTGCAACGAACTTGGTTAACTAAGCAGCTGGGATATTGTGTACACTGCTTATTATACTGATGACTAACATCTCAGCCCTCATTGTGGAGATCCAAGTTTTGTATTTCATTTTACACTTTGAATTCAAATAACCAGAGTATTTTTGTTTTGTTCTTGTAGTGCACGACAAAACAGTGGAGTGTTAGTGTACACAGGAATAACGTCATTTTATACAAACTAACAAACACTAAGTCCATTTCACTGTTCATATAAAATAGTCCAAAATGTGATAAAACAGAAACAATTCTCTTCTCTCCTAAATATTGATCTGTCTGTGTTTGCAGAATTTTGCCTAAAGCCTTTGGTTTATGATAGTTAGGATACAAAAGGCAGTATGAAGAGTGTGATGTGGAGGGGAAAAACGATAAACTTCCTAGTGGATCCCTCTAAAACATTCATTAGATGTCCTTCTATCAGAAGGAAAATGGATTCAGTGACCCACTTGACCCCACCAGTATTTTGTCACTGCTTCTGAAATTCAGATTCATAACATAGATATGAAGGTCTCTGTGCACTCATTAATTCCCTTCGGACACCAATGTAAAAATTAAGCAGAGGTTACTTTTTCCACCTTTTCAGTATTTTACTGCCCTTCTAGATATCGTTAAACAGAAATTTCAGGATGATTTTTATTCATGGTGCTCATATAGATCATCTTCTTGGCTCTGAAATATAACAGATCTTATCATTAGTTATTTCATAAAATATCTTCAACCTCTTTCTCAATCAAATGATACAAATAGAATACAAAGCAAAAGAGAAGTGCACTTACTAGAAGTTTTTTAAGAGGTGTTGCCTCTTTCTTTGGTTAAAGAGCACTTTTGTTTGCTTGCAAAATCAAAGGAATACATTTGCCAGTCCCTTGACACTCCTCTGCAAGTGTATGTGCCTGATATGAATTCTGTCACAAGCCAATGGGAAAAAATTTTTTTGGTGTTCATTGTGAAAAGATTGGCAGCACATCACTGTTTATATTCCATTACAGGTCTCTTGAGCTGCTTATCTTTCTCAAGTGCTAGCACTCATCCTAGGCAAAGCCTACACGCTGCTACAAACATATTGTCTAACTTGGGTCAAGTCACTTGGGGACGGATCTATGCAGTGTACAATGGTCATGCTATGTGGTTATGTTTAATCCAGTATCCTCTCTCTGACCACTGCTACTAGGAAAGCAAGGTGCATACTCCTATAATATAAGTGTGATCTGCCTTTCTCTGCCCCTTCCCCCAGGTAGTAGGAATGGTGTCAGAAGCCAAGAAGAAAGATAAAGGAAAGAGAAGAACAGAAAAATATAAATAAATAGGTTCTGGGGACACAGGAATCCACCCAAGACATTTCAGTAGAAGTGAGGATGACGAAAGAAAATGTAGCAGAAGGGAATATTAGAGAAACAAGTACCAGAGAGGAAGCAATAAAAAATTATACGCTCACAGCATTCTTTGTTGTGGATATCTTTTAATAATGAATCTGTTTGAAAGAAGGTGTCTCAAAACCATATACTCAGATATAGTAAAGGTACCTATTTACTCTGAATCTGTAATCTCATGCTTCAGCCTGGGCTTTGGCCAGCCATATTTTGAGACCACCAGTTTATCCAAATTAAGACACAGGATATGTGTCTCCATGGCTAGCTATCATGAATGCTCTAAGTATGAAGAGTCTTTGTATTTTCACCTGAAGACAAACAACTGGGATCCTAGGTGATCTTACTTCCATTATTTGAACTGAAACGGTTCAATAGAATTACTCACATGGTTGGTGCCAGTTTTAGAGATAGGTTAACAACTTATAATTCTGTAAACTCATCTTTGATAGTCTGTTGATACAGCATGAGGATCTGAGCTTGTATCCTGTCCATCAGCCCCCTTTCCATTCTGGAAGGTGACTGAGGATTGGGATAATGACATATCCATAAATACTAGTAGGGTTTTGTATTTAAATTCAGTGAACAGTGAACCAGACTTTGCCTCATACTCAGGATAAATACTCAGTAAAGATACAATCACAAACACAAAGAATCATGTTTTGTGAACCTCCAACAGCAGTTTACAGATCCTCAGCATAAAAGAAAAAATGCACAAAGAGATTTAAGGTTGTAAGTTAGTATGGATTTCCTCATTGTGAGAATTTCCTTGCTGTCATAGAACTGCATCAAATCTTGAACATTCCTCTTCTTTAGTTCATTTTTATTGTATTAATAAAATTATGACTTTGTAAAGTAAAATCATGCTTGATAACTCCCACACTGAGAAGAATAAACCAAAAGCCAGCATGTTAAAAGTGTTATAATTTGCATTCATACAGTGCCTTTTATCAAAGAATCTCAAAATATTTTTAAATTGGCTATTATTCAGTTTTTCAGATGAGAAAGCAAAAAAAAGAGACACAATCATGAAGATTAACACTTTTCAACTTGGATATAAATATTAGATACGACAAACATGGCCCAGCATTCAGAATAGCTGAATACATACAGCTGCTAGTACTTCTGAAAATCAGGCCATAACTGGCATTCAGGTCAACAAAAGACACTGACTAAAATTAACTATTTTCTGTTTAAACTAATTGTTTTTAAAGATTTTAATTGCTTAGGTTTACAGCTGTTTGAAAAATGAAAATTATTTTCATGCCATATTTTTAAGTCTCAAGTTTGAGTTCATTCCTAAGGATTTGAAACAAACTGATTTTTTTTTTCACTTCTCGATTTCTTAAGCAATAGTTTACAAGGAGATGATTAATGTTATTTCTCATTTGGCTTTCAGATAAACCAAAAGGACTATTAGGAGGGTTATTTCTAAAATTCTAAAAAATTCAGAGCCTTCCCCCTCCCCCATTCTCTACAGTTACATGCTGACCAGAGATAAGTAGTAACTTTTTGAGGAAGACAAAGCCACTGTCTTTGTGGACAAAACAGCCCACTGTCAGCTTCCAGGCATTTATGTAACATGTAACTGACATCTGAAATTACATACCTAGCTGTGTTCAGAAATTCTGCAGCAGTTCTTGGGGTTTAGGCTGAAGCAGAGAATCTCTACCCAGTCTGCTCAGGTGCCCCAGGAAAGGCCAAAATGTCTACAAGTGATGCAAGTGTCTAACCAGAAAGCAAATGGTTGGACGGAATAGGGAAGTGATGGAGGAAGGAACCCACTTTCCACTCCAAGAGCAGGTGCTGGAGCAGCAGACCCACCCTTACTCAGGCAAATGTAGGATGCCCTTTTATCAGGTTGATACAGCCCTCTGACTTTTCCTTTCTGTCCAGATTCAAGGGGGAGGAGAAGCTGACTTTAACCTTCTAAAATGTCTTAAAGTCTGTGAGGCTTTGAACAATCGAGAGATGCGGGTTCAAATGAACTTAAGCCTTGGTCTTATTTCCTGGATGAAGTGTCTAAAAAAATGCAAATACTGAACAGAAAGACACAGAGCACCATTGCTAGCATCTTTCCTCAAAAAAAGACAATACAGCTCTGTTTAGTGTTTTGCCACAGGAAAAACCTATGCAGATGTGGGCAGCTTTCAATTTTGTTAATTCCTCTTGTGGTTTAACCCTAGTAGGCAGCTTGGCCCCATGTATCTGCTTGTTTATTCCCCCTACTAGGATAACAAAGAGAATTGGAAAGATAAAAGTGAGAAAACTGACCGGTTGAGGTGAAGACTCAAATTTTATTAGGTAAACTAAAAGCCATGCATGCAAGCAAAGCAAAATAAGGAATTAATTCAGTACTTCCCATCAGCAGGCAGATATTCAGCAATTTCCAAGAAAGCCAGGCTCCGTCAAGTGTAACATTTACTTGGGAAGATGAACATTATAACTCTGATCATCCCTCCTTCCTCCTTCTTTCCCCAGCTTTTATTGCTGAATATGATATCATATGGTCTGGAATGCTGCTTTGGTCAGATGAGGTCAGCTGTCCTGGTTGTGTCCTCTCCCAGCTTATTGTGCACCCAGTCACCTTACTGGGAGAGCATCATAAGAAACAGAGAAGGCCTTGAGGCTGTGTAAAATTGTTCTGGAATAGCTAAAATGGGGGTTTGTTACCTGATCCTTTTGTTCAGAAATCCAAAACATTGTACCATACCGGTTTCTGTGCAGAAAATTATCTCAGCCGAAACCAGTGCAATTCCCCATACAAACAGAGTCATGCCTATGCCTCTCAGGTCACCCACCTTTGTATTTGCCTTCATAGGGATTTTTAGTCCAGACTTTAGGAAGCCTTATGCTACTTTTTCTCCATTTAGCTGCAGAAAAAAAAACAAAACCAAAACTATATATTTCAAGTACATCTTCACCCAAGTTAGCATGATTATCTTTCTGCTCAAAATCCCAGCTGAACCTTCGATATCTTTTAGCACTTGTTTACTCACCATCAATTTCTATTGCCATAATTCTTTATCATAGTCTACTTGGCAAACTACGCCTATTAAACTGTCAGTCTGGGGTGAGGCAGTTCAAGGAGGAGGAAAACAGTCTTCAAACTGAGAGTGCAGTCTGAAGTGTAGATGGCAAAGCTGTTAAAAAGTAGCCCTGTCATTAAAAGTGGCAGCAAGGTACTGAAGAGAAGTCAATTCAGACTACATGTTGGTAAAACTCACGCTGATGGAAAAAATGGAAATGTATAGCATCTGTCATCCACCCTGTTTCAAAGGACCTTTGCAGTCTGCAGCATTTGGAGAAACTACCAGTTATCAAGAATGCTGCTTTGATTAATCCCTAATTTTACTGCACCTGACCATGAAGATTTTCATTTGTCCCATATACAGGGCCCAGGAAATAAAAAAAAAAAAAAAAAAAAAGAAACAAACAAACAAAATATCAACAAAAAAAACCCCAACCAACTAAACAAAAAATACCACCCAAGAAACCCCAAACCTTGGTTTTATTTTCTTGCTTTAACACTTTTTTAACTTATCGTCTTGGAAACACAGGATTTACCCCCAGACATTTTCCATCTGGTTCCTCAACAGGATTTTTGCAAACAATGAGTCCATTATTACTGCTAGGGTTGTTTGGCATGGGTTTTTTTCCTATTGTCAATCATGTCTACTATTCTTAAGTGAAATGTTACAGCTCAGAAATAACTCCCAGCAGGCAATTGTTGCCCAGGCATGACCTCAGAACTGAGTCCTGTCGTCACTGAAAAGATGCAAACACTGAAACTCTCTGGCACCAGTATTTCAGAAGGAAAATGTTTTGTATATGAGAATGTGGCACAGATCACATATAAGTCAATGCAGCAACAAGAACTTAAAAAGCTACCAAGTTTGATTTCCACCTGAAGGTTTTCAGTCATTCCTAGATGCCAGAAACTTCATCTTCTGCTTCAGTGTACACATGATTCTTCTGGAATGCAAATACTTCAGCTATGGTCGGAACAAACTCTATGGCAATATCAAGTCATTTTAGTAAAAATTCTAGTATGTTTTTAAGCTAAGGGATGCCTCCTGTTTCAGTTTGATCCAGGCAGAAAAATAAGCAGGGGAACATGATGTTACAGTTTGGCTTTCTTTTTACTGAGCCAAGACTGATAAAGACATTAATGTCTCACTAGCTCTATCTGTTTGAAAAAAATATTCAAAAGAGATGCTGACAGACGAATTTGCAAGTCTGCTACCCAGATATTAAATAGTCTGTATAGAATAGGAAAGTCTTGTTACAAAGATCTTTACTTGTGGCTCAGTCAGTTCAGCTTCTTCCTCCTCCAGCTGTTCATCAGAAATTGAAATTGTGGCTATCAAATCCAGAAAGATGTCTTAAGGCAAACTGGACAGGTTTATGATCAAAGGCTAATAAAAAGGTTAGTAATCTATGCTGAGGACAGATGGAAAGTTCACCCTGGAGACAAAACTGTGACCAACTTGAATGTGCAAGCTATCTTTTTTGCAGCCTTGAATATTAAAAATGTAGGATGAAGAAATTTGCAAAGGAAGAAAGTGCTGTTTGTATACAGATTTCACTGCATTCACCTCCCCTTCTCATACATACCAATGGACCTCTGTCAGACCTTAAGTAATAATAGCATGAGGATTTCTTACCAAATGAAATGAAGGGTGATCATAGAATGATGAATTTGTAACAAGTAGAAAACCATTTGCTAAGACATGCTGCATAAAGTTAGTTTCACTGATTTAAATCAAAATTAAACATTTACTAAAACCTAAAAGGTGCTGACCTGTGTACTACCTATATGCTGTACAAACACCAGGCAGCTGAAGAACCTTTTCCCTATACTTAAGAGGTAACTTTTGCTGATTTTGTCCTCTAGCAGTGGTTTGGTCCAGCTCAGTTATCATTCTCTCACAGACCTTTTGTTCAACAGACACTTCTGTTCTTTCTTGGGCTACTCCTCACCTGCAGAGGAATGACATTTATCCTCCCTGAGAGTAATGATGAGACTACACTAGGTGCTGTCTTGGCAGATGATTTACTTTCTTTCACTGCTTTTTTATTTCAATTTCTCTAAGTATTAGTAGCAATGACACAATATCAGAGCTGTAGGTGGACACCGTCTCAGATTCAACTTTCAGATTCTCATAGCAGTCAACAACTTTCTAGAAATCTTACACTGATTAACGTTTGTCAGTTACTGATCATCAAATCCCTTAAAACAGAAGACTCATTCTTAACTCACTCAATTTTATTTTGTTCAATACAAGGACTAAATCCAAGCTACCAATTAAGTTGAGGTTGTTAAATAACCATGTTAGTTTTTATGACAAATAAATTCATTCTCTGGAAGTGGAAGATTAATGAAAAAATGCATAAAAAATTTTAAAATTACATTAAAATTATAAAAATATAACTAAAGGAAGTGTTCAAAGAGTGTTAAAGGAAATTTGAATTTGCCTGTAAAATTAGACATTTCAGGGAATGGGGGAAAAAGGCTAAACTGACCTACAAAAAAAACAGGGGAACAGAAAGGAATTAAATAATCAAATGATGAAGAGAAAACATTTGTGGAACCTTCCTGACATTTAATATGCTAGAAAAACAGCCAAGAATTTTAGCCATCTTAGGAAGCCCTTATTTACATCAGAGAGAAAAGTTCAGTAAGTTTCCAAGATGTGACGTGTTTTTCTTTGTATATATGTAGAAAAAAAAGTAGATTGATAGTATTCAACAAATAGAAGTCCCTTCAGCAGGCAAATCAGAAGATACCTTTTCCCTCTGTTGTAAAGGACACAGGACACTGTGACCTGTGTCCTGACTGATCACCCAGCAATACTTTTTAGTCTGAAACAACAACAAGATCATATTTCTGTCAAATTAATCAAAGATGGAATCAGTTTTATACTGGACTCAGGAGGGTCTATGACACATGGTCCACATATCCTTCCATGGAGTTAAACTGGTTTATATTTATATTAATTTGGACCAACAGAGCAAATCTGTATCAGATAAATACCTGCTTGCCATGGTATTGGTACTTTATTTTTCACTACTAAAAGGTTCAAACCCAGATTTGTGGTATTGTCAAGCCACAATGAAACTGAGGAATTGTGTCATACACTTCCCCATAACCAAACATTTTCATACTTAGTTTTTATTCATTTCCACACTTTCTGTATTTCTTTATCCAGATTTCTTTATCTGTATTTTGTCTGGCAATGCTTTAATTTTAGGTTAGGTTACATGTTTTAAATTCTGCAAGTCAAAATGAGGCTTTATACCATTTACAAGATTTTCTACTGTCCAAATATCTCTCTCAAAAGCAGAACATCAACTGTTCAAGTTATATGGTCATCTTTGAAAACTACACTTCTTTAATATGCTTACTGATCAGGATATTTATACTGATTTGTGTTTTCAGTAGTGTTTGGAATAGGATGTTGCGTTTGTTTGGGAGTGACAGTTAAGCATTTGCCACTTCCTACAGATTTGTGAGATCCAGGCACATAGACTAGGGAGGCATTTGTTTTGTTTATTATGTGGCAGGAAATAGAAAAGGAAGAGTAAAGTAACACTTCCTTGAAATGTCAGTGAATGCCATACACTCTGCTGAGTTGTTGAGGTCCTCCACAAATGGAAAACAACTTGTGGCTCACTAGGACAAGTTGCCTGGCCATTTCCCTATCATGATTCTTTCAAGAAAACCACTCAGAAATGAGAAAGTCGGATGAGTTGCTCTGTATTTCTCCCTTTCTTTGACACATTTTCACAGTAAGGAGGTGTCTGATGTCACCTGGCAAAATGTAGTCAGTGTCAAGCCACTGTTTGTAAATTTGATCCTGTCCTGGACCATGCTGCATAGGTCATCTCCTGAAGATGACCAGATGATCTCATTGACAAGATATGTGTTCAGTTCTGTGGTCAAAGTATGATTATGTGTGTTTACATCTGTGTCTGCCTTCACGTATCTTCCTTGCACAGCACCATATGTCGTTAGCCACTTTAGATCACATAGCGGCTATACCATAAATGCCTCTACTGTGGCAGTATAAGCTTCTCAGGCTAACAAGATGTATATAACTGATTAAGAGAATGGTTTGATTTGCTTATAGTTCATGACTGGAACTCTACACATGCAGTGTAGCTTTTGGATCTGGACACACAGAGACTGTTGTAATCTACATATAAATCAGATATACAGCTACAGTTTTCTACAGATTAAAATGCTGGCTCCTTGAAATCAGAGGGAGTTTTGTCTTTAATGAATTTTTGGAATGAAATCTTGGCCTGAGGTGCTTTTTTAGAGGCTTAAACACATGTTTAAGTATTTTTTTAGTCAAAGCCACACATTAGGTGCACAAGAAATATTTTAAACCACAGTTAATATGGTTTTACTGATCAGCATATACAAATAAGATAAAATAAAATTAAGTGCTATGCATTTTAATCCTCTAATGGGTAAATCTTTATGGAAGATATAAAGAAATGAACAGAAGAGTTTCACAATATGAGATTTATATTTCAATGAGTCAGACATTAAACAACAACTGCTGTGGACCTGTACATACATATAATTATGCTCATTCCTTTTTTAAGCACATTTATGTGTTAAGTTTTAGCTAATAAATACCTAAAGTTATTAACCATTATGAAAATGAACCATATACATAACTTAAATGTCCAGGAACAGACCTATGCAGCTTGATTGTAGCATAAAATATTTTAATATTATTTCTAAAAGTGACACAGTGAGAACAATATATTAAAAAGGTATCTAACTGGTAATACATTAAGTTGCCTCATAGCTAAAATACATGTAAGAAGAAACAAAATGTCTTAACATTTAAATGGACATTAAGGGGACACATACAGGTGACCTTAGGGGAATAACACTTTGTTTAATGCAGATATTTTGTTTCCAAACAAAATTCAGCTTGAGTGTAATAGTTTTTCTTCCTGGTATTTGTAAAGAGCAGCAAATCAGATATAACAGTTTGTAGCCCTAGAAACTTGCCTTACGTCTTTCCAAATTGTTAAAATTCTTCTAGCAACCTCATGATGTATTTAACCATTAACTTACCTAGATAGCAAATATCCAACCTCCCAGCTTGCTAACTAATTAGCAGGTCAAATCAACTGCCAGAATTAGGAATATTTAATACTCAAGAGTACAAATCAACATCGTTCCCACCAGTGATAATAATCTCCTTATGTAACTTCTACCTACCTCGATATTTCACTAGTAATGGTTGAACGGCCTCATTTATGTATTGACTGTTTTAGAAAATGTGCCCTAATGTGTCCCAAGGTGCATATACAAAATGAAATAACTTGCACAGAAATAATGCCCTACAGTATAATAATATATGTGCATAGAAAAAAATGTATGGTATATAAAAATCATTTCAACAGTAAAATGGATACTGATACAGAAATAGTTTCAGTTATGGGTATATACACTAGAGATCTACTCACCTAATGCTACTAAGAAGTCAGAATACACTCTTTAGGGAAAGTCTAAAGACAGCAGTTCCTAAATCAGATCAACTTGGAAAAAAACCAAACATTTTCTCCCGCTTCTGCTTAAAGGTAGTTAGTTATGTGACACAATAGTTGGGAATACTTCACAGGACTTAATGTTTTGACTATGCAGATATGATCAGTGAAATAACTTTTTCACAAGAAAATGTCTTGCTGGTTGCCAATTTTTATTTCTTATACCATTCCTTATCTTCATTTTTTTCTTCACTAAATGGTTGAGAAATTTTCTATTGTACATTTCGGTATTATGCATCTTACTATAATAAAATGCAACAGAATTATTTTGGTTTTAGAATAAAAAATCCCTACTCATACCGCTACAATTTTACATCACAATTCTATTTTCTATACTTATAAGGTAAAGAAGGTTTCCCATTTTTTACAGTTACATTTTCCAGTAATGCAAAAAAGAACAAAACAAAACAACTGCTTTATGTCATGAATATCAGGGGAAAATTGAAATATTTACATTCCTGGGGAAAAAAAAAAAAAAAATAGGATTATTATGAGAGGAAAATTGAAATTGCAGCACTTCATTTTCAATCCACGGTAGCCTTTGAGGGTCAGGCATTCTAGCAATGCTGACCCAGCAGTTAAAGTTAAAACCATCATTTTCAGCTATCATGTGGTTTGTTACCACTTTCACAGTAGAAGCATAAGGGACAAAGACGTGTTACCATGCCATCACTGCAAAAGTGCAGTGTTTCATTTCAGACGTATGTCAATCATACTGTTACATACATATATGAAATTAAAACCACACTCATTCACAACTAGAAGCCTTTCTAGACTTTCTACCTATCATATGATTGCACTTCCATCTTAATAATCAACAGTGAGTTTTGGCTCCTGACATCTCCTTTCAACACTGTAGATGTTATGTCAGAAAGCTCAGTCCTGTTTCTTGGTCTCTCCATTTTTGTTTAAACAATTCTCACTAAATTCTGTATGCTTTGGAATTTTATATCAAGCTCGTATTTAGATGGATAAATGACAAAGTCAGATAAATATCCATGTCATACAAGTAACTTCAATTCTATTTCAATTTCAAAAGGCATTTTCACAGAGGACCTCAAGTTTTCCAACTATGTTTCTGAAAATTTATGCTGTTTCTTTTCTTACACTTTTTTTTAGTGACTTGAATTGTAGAGTTTTAAAACAAAGAATGTGTAAGTTAAAAATTACTAAATTTTTAAAATACAAAAGAGCAATTCTGAATTAACAAATAGACATATGTGATAATTAACTCAATATTATATGCATTCATATGATTTATGCCATTTAACCTTTATGTGCATTATATATAAAAATATTCCTTGGAAGAAAATCTGAAATAATTTTTTTCTTTTTCTTAGCAAATATAGACGTGTTATTTCTGGGTTGTATTAATAGAGACTCATCTATTGATTGTGTAAGGCACTAGGGGAATAAGGCATCTGATTCAAGGTTTTTAAATTCATCATGGTCCAGCTGCTAATCTTCTACTAAAGACATATTTCTTTCCATACATCACTAGATTGATTCTTCTGTTATGATACTACAAGTAGTACAGCAATAGATTATTCTAACATTACAGACAGAAATTTCAAGTGACCTACTTTTCAACAGGTATTCCATTTCACACCTTGGCAAAATTGAGCTTATAGGTTCTTTGAGTTTATTTAAGCTATGAGACCTACCAAAGCCAGCTGCATGACTAGAAGGATCAAAAGTGCTCAGAGCTTTTAGTATAAGTGATAACCCAAAAGAAGTTAAACATCTACTGATTTCCAGAGTAAATAGTGACTAGGGGCAGTATGGAATGTCTGAAAATATACTGAATTTCAAACGGTCTTCAAATTGTGCTAGTATACCACTCTGAGTATCACAGAATCATAGAATCATTCAGGTTGGACAAGACCCTTGGGATCATCAAGTCCAACCATTAACCCTACTCGACAAAGTTCACCCCTAAACCATGTCCCTCAAAACCACATCTAAACAACTTTTAAACACATCCAGGGATGATGACTCAACCACCTCCCTGGGCAGCCCATTCCAGTGTCTGACTACTCCTTCTGTGAAAAATTTTTCCCTAATGTCCAGTCTAAACCTACCCTGTTGCAGCTTGAATCCATTCCTCCTTGTTCTATTGCTAATTACCTGTGAGAAGAGACCATCACCAGCCTCTCTACAATGTCCTTTCAGGTAGTTGTAGAGAGTGATGAGGTCTCCCCTTAGCCTCCTCTTCCTCAAAATAAACAGACCCAGCTCCTTCAATTTATCTTCATAAGATTTATTCTCCAGGCCCTTCAGCAGCTTTGTTGCCCACCTCTGCACTCGCTCCAGCATCTTTATATCTCTCTTGTATTGAGTTTCCCAAAACTGGACACAGTACTCAAGGCACGGCCTCACCAGTGCTGAGTACAAGGGGGCAATCACCTCCCTACTTCTGCTGCTCATACTATTAATAATACAAACCAGGATGCCCTTGGCTTTCTTGGCCACCTGGGCACACTGCTGGCTCAAATTCAGACACCTGTCAATTAGAACCCCCAGGTCCTTTTCTACCAGACAGCTTTCCAGCCACACTTCCCCAAGCCTGTAGTATTGCATGGGGTTCTTGTGGCCCAAGTGCAGAACGTGGCACTTGGCCTTGTTGAAGCTCATACCATTACTGTTGTCCCATAAATCCAATCTATCCAGGTCTCTCTGTAGATCCTCCCTGTCCTCGTGCAGATCAACACTCCTGCTTAACTTGGTGTCATCTACAAACTTTCTGATGATACACTTAATGTCCTAATCAAGATTATCAGTAAAGATGTTGAATAGATATGGTACCAATACTAAGCCCTGAGGAACACTTCTTGTGACCGGCCACCATCTGGATTTAACTCCATTCACCACCACTCTTTGGGACTGTCCATCCAGCCAGTGCTTGATCCAGCAGATCATATGCTCATCCAGGCCATGAGCAGCCAGTTTTAACATGAGAATTCTATGGGAAAGAGTGTCAAATGCTTTTTGAAATCTAGGTAGACAATATCGACAGTCCTTCCCTCGTCCAATAGTCTGGTCATCTTGTTATAGAAGGAGATCAGGTTCATCAAGCAGAACCTGCCTTTCATAAACCCATGCTGACTGGGCCTGATCCCCTGGTTGTCCTGTATGTCTTGTAATGGCACTCAAGATGATCTGCTCCATGACCTTCACTGGTGCTGAGGTAAGACTAAGAGGTCTATAGCTTCCTGGATCCTCCTTCCTGCCTTTATTGTAGATGGGTGTTACATTTGCTACCCTTCAGTCCATGGGGACCTCCCCAGTTATCCAGGACTTCATCCAAATAATGGAAAGTGGTTTGGCGAGCACATCTGTCAACTCTTTCAACACGCTTTGGTGTAACCCATCTAGTCCTATAAACTTGTGTGCATCCAAGTGGTGTAGCAGGTCACTGACCACATCCTTTTTAAATGCAATAACCTCATTCTGTTTCCACTCCCTGAATCCTAGATCATGAAGCTGGGTGTCCAGGGGACAGCTAACTCCACTGCTAAAGACAGAGGCAAAGTAGGCATTGAGCATCTCAGCCTTTTCCTCATCCTTTGTTACTATGTTTCCCTCTGCATCCAATAAAGGATGGAGATTTTTCCTAATCCTCTTTTTGTTGTTAATGAATTTAGAGAAATATTTTTTATTATCCTTAACAGCTGTAGCTAGGTTGAGCTTTAGCTGCGCTTTGGCTCTCCTAATTTTTTCCCTGCATAGCTTCATTACATCTTTATATTTTTCATGAGAGACCTGCCCACTCTTCCAAAGTTCACAGACTCTCCTTTTGTTCTTGAGGTCCAGACAAAGGTCCCTATTTAGCCAGCCCAGTCTCCTTTCCTGCCTACTTGTTTTTTGGCACACAGGAACAGCCTGCTCCTATGCCTTTAAGACTTCTCTCTTGAAGTATGTCCAGCCTTCCTGGGCTCCTATATCCTTCAGGGCAGCCTCCCAAGGGACTCTGTCAAGCAATCTCCTGAACAGGTCAAAGTTTGCCCTCTGAAAGTCTAAGGTGGTGGTTTTACTAACTCAACTCTTGAGTTTTCCAGGGAGATAGTAATGTTTTGGAGATCTGTCTCATAACAAAAGAGAATAAAGCCAATACCTGGATGACTCTGAGAACTGGTTAGGATGCTGGCCTTGAGAAATGAAGACATCAGTTCCCTGAATTGTCTTCTCTGAAGTCTCAATGGTATTTGAATGAACTGAGCTATGATCTTAAAAAGTTGAGTCTGCAGAGTCTCCAGCTACTTAACCACAGGAGAAGATTTTAGTGGGTTTCAAAAAAAACTGTCCATTTCATAGTCTTGTGTTTGGAGAGGGTATATAATAAATGCTATGGAACAGTCTTACTGAAGTGAACAGGAACCTATAAATTCCATACAAAGTGGTTGACTAACTTAGGGCTTAAAAAATTGTGGAAAAGTGAAAGCTGTCATCTATTTCTTTATTTCATTAAGTCAGCCAATCCATATACTTATTTGAAAGCCACACAAAAAAAAGTCACATTGGGGGGGGGGGGAAGAAAAAAAAAAAAGGCAAAATCCCTTCTCAATTACTCAGTTTTTATATTTGCACCATATTTTCTTTTCTCTAGTTCTCATCATATTTTCTCACCACAAACCAGTTCTTCCTTTACAATGTAAAAACAGACATTCACACAGGAAAATTGCATCTTTATATTAGAAAAAATCATAAATATCCAACAACATTTTTAGATATACTTTCAAATATATGCCATGAAAAAGAAACCTCAAAGGGGGAAAGAACAAGCCCACAAGCCCAGTTTCTCCCATTTTCTGGTCACCTTTGAAAACCAGCTTCCTCTGTACATGTGGCTAGATGCCCTCAACATATTTCATCTGTTATCTTTGATATGCTTAGCACAGACTGCTGTGGAGACATTTTCTTAATTGTGAGTCAGAGGAGCTCTTAGAATCCTGACTGTCTCTTTTACTTTATCTAATGTGACAGGCTCATTTGTCCTAAATACTTCACTTTGCAACCCTCAGAGTCATCCTGCAGCAGTATTCTATAACATGTGTCACTCTTTTCCTACTAATATCCAATTAGGCAGTCATCCATCTTTTGCTATTACCTTCTTCAATCAGAAAGTCATATGCAGAGATGGAAAAGATCTATTTTACCCATCTCCCTGTCAATGCAGATTTATTCTCTAGAGTATATTTTCTACCGTTATGTTTATTTAGCTTAGATTACTACAGATTTTCAAAATAAAGTTTGAGCCAAATAATATGAACAGCTTGGATTACACCATTTGGGAGTTACATGATCAGTAACCAATGCCAAGAGAATCAATAGACAGGAAACAACATTTAAAATGTCAGCAGGGAAATAAATGTGCCTGTTGCTCTAAAACCAAATACAATTCATAGGACTAAATATTAGTTAAATAGATTCTAGTGGAACTCTAATAATTCTTTAGAAAAATTGGATCAATCTACTCTTGGCAACTAAGTGGGAGGCAAAACAGAGATGATCATCAAGGCCCAGATGTTTTACATTATCTATATCTGAATTTTTCAACAAAAAAAAAGCCCATTCTTGACCAGGGAAAGTACATAGACCCAACTTTGACCTTCTCAGTAGGTATGATCAGATCCAGAAGCCTGTTCAGTGCTTGGGCAGCCAGGGAAGACTCACAGTAATGACAGTTATTGCCAGCTACAATAGTAGTAATTGTGAAGTAGTCAGTTGCCCACAAAGATTTGGGCTGAGACCACCAAACTTACTTTATGTAAGTCACTGAGCAGTTAGTTGTCAGATGACAACATCAGGTCATCACTGGCTGAACAGTAACAGGTCTTCCTGCTCTCCTGATGACACTAGGCCTGTCTTTCTGTGCTATTCTTGCTCTATCTTCTTTCACCTTGTGTGCACAAGGCGGGTATCACTGCACACAAGCAATCACAAGATAAAGAAGCAGTAGGAATTCAGGTCAAATCATTTCATATCAGAGGACATCAACAACCCTGTCAATACACTCTCTATTGGTGCAAAGGAGGTCACAGCTCATTAGGAGTGAGAAGTGATGTTCAGTGAAATGCAAAATAGTAATGGGAGAAACAAATAAACAAATAGAGGGTGATGATAGAAACAGATCTTCAGCTTTCTAAGTACCCCAACACAAAGACGTGACTATACCAAAACATAGACATTTGCTTGACAAACTCTACACATGACATAGATGGATTTAGTATTAATTTGATTTGTAATATTAACAGGTAAATTGATGACATTTCCAGTTAGCCTTGCCTATAGAAATAAAAGTTCTAATTAAATAATAAAATTTGATATACTAGAAGTTTAATTAAAAATTCAGAGTCACTCCAACAATTTCTACTTAGCTTTTTTATAGAAGCAATGAAATAAATATGACATAAATCCCTTAAAGACCAGCATCATTTTCTGCTGATGAATATCAGCAGCTTCACACACTGTCTTCATTTATAATAAGGTCAAGTTGCAACAAATTGATGGAAAAGACTTCTTGTAAGCAGGAATATGCAAAGCCAACAACCCATGTGTAAGGTATAGTCACTCTCATAACCCTCAATCTCAGTGAACATCATTTGCACTAGTAAGTTAAGTAAGTCAAGGGATAATATTGTCTAAATTGTTAACAATTAAACTGATTTGGTTTTGTTGCAGGGCAATGATCCTCTCTCAATCAGTTTTCAGGCACAGCTCAGTCATTATTGAGGTCTCAGAACAGGTAGGCAACCTCTTTGAGGGACCAGGGAGAGCAGGTTGGTGTGGATATGGTCTGCTCCTTTCAAGTTGGCTTTGGAGAAGAGTCTGAAACATATCTAATTTACTGTAGCATATTTGGTGTCTGGAAGCACAATTCACACCAGAAAAGGAGAAAGGAAGTGGAACTCCCTGCTCTGCTTTCCCTGTATCTTCATTAAGAAGTAATATGTTTACGAGATATATTGCCATACAGGTACTAGTATCACAGTTTTCCCATACAGACTGACCTCATGAGTCACTGTGTGAAGAAAAGATGCACTGTGTGGAAGACAGGCATCGCTGTTCCTACCCCACTGTTTCACTTGCTGCCACTGAGGACCATTTTTGCTGTGAACTGTGAGATACCATTGTGACTTCCAAGAGATTATGATAATTTGAGAGTGAATTATTCTTGTTTCAGCTATACTTCACCCTGTTATCAGGGCTACCTTCTCCAAACCTATCAGATTTGAGGCTACTGCCATGGTTTGTATCTGGCAAAGAGGTAGCACATTTAGTTGTCAGGAATGACAGTGTTAGGATGTCAGACAGTAAGTGGAAAATGGTGGGTGCTAAGGGCATTCACCAACCATCCGTATATGTCAGAATGGGCATTCTTGGTGGAGGAGATAACAATTATGATGCAAAGCTGGGATGACTTACTTTCTTCAAACAGGAAAGACTACATTTTTGGTATTGCATCATAAGCTTGCCTCATCCCTATAACAGTGCCACACTACAATCAGAACTATTCTGAAGCAAAAGTGCTCAAAGAGTTCTATCTACAGGGTCTCTAAAAGTAAGAGTTATTCTGTTTAATTTTTAAGCTGTATATGCTATTTCCTCTCTTATGTAAAGCCATTAACTAAGTCTTAGTACCCTTTTAAACTATTTCTGAAAAGGAGAATTATTTAACAGGCTACCCATATTCTAGTACCATTATTTAGTCCTCAGATTTGCCTTTGCCTCTTTGTACCTTCATCTTCAAGGAAATCTCACAGAAATTAACATAGGTGGACAAAAGGCAGTGACGGTGTCCACACTGGAAGTAATGCAAACAAGGAGGGAGTACAGTTACAGTGTCACCAGTGAATATCAGCTACTCTTGCCCACAGAGCTGTAAAAGAAGCTCAAGAGCTGCAATATGAGGAAAGTCTGCAATCCCAGAGCAGAAATAGCCTGCTTTCAAAAACTCAGTTTGGTAGACTAAAGGCATTCAGGACATGTGCTGCAAGAAGGCTTTATCTCACCATTTCAAGTGTCCCTGTTGTTATTGCTGAAGTTTGTGACCATCTGTGAAAAAAGAGGGGAAGAAAAATATTAGAACTGAATGAGACACAGAAGGCATGCCTGTTAATTTTGAGCAGTTAGCTACAAAGGCAGTTACAAAATCACATGATGGTATGAGTTCATTGAGGACAGTCTTAAAAAATGACTGTCCTGTTTTGAGAGGTTTTGTCCCTGATTTTAAGTGATTGGTAAGATATTGTATGACTCCATAAGAGAAATTCATTCTGGGAAGAATGAATAAGTATTCTGTGAAGCAAAACAAAATATTAATTTCTGAAAAAGCTAATCTATATGAGACTGCAAAACAAGCAACAAAAATGCCTCAATAAAAATTTGCATTGGTATGTTCCAATAGCTCCTGATAACTGGTACATCTGTAAGTATTATACTGAGGCTGAATGGAAGAGCTTTATTGTTATGTTATACCTGAAACTAAGTTGGGGATAGCAAAAGAGCTGCACACTGTTATTCACATTATGTATTGGCTTCTGGGATACAAATCTTTGCATCTTTTTTTTCCCTACATGATCTTTTTTACCATCTGCTTTTTCTGGCACAGGAGTTACACGCTGTCTTGAAGCAATTTCTTACATTTCATTTGGTTCTTTCATTCCTTCCCATGTATCAAGGGTCACAGGCTCATAACACTTTTGGGCATTTGATAGACATCTCCCTCCTTCTTCTCTTCTTTTTCTGACATAAAATTTGTCTTTCATTCATTGTGGAGAGGAGGTCTTTCACAGATATCCCAAATGAGGCCAATGGTGAAAATAGGTTAAGAAAGATATTTTTAGAGCTTTATCAAATACAAGAAGATTTTTTAAGAAAAATTCTTAAAATTTCCTGTAAAATGCTTCCCAGAAATAATGAACTGAAACAAGCATCATGATAGCTTTTCTGATAATAATTTAGTCATTGGGGTCAGTGCAGGGATGATTTTCTCAGCTTCAGAAGATAATGGGAGTTTGTGGGACATCCCAAGCATTAAGTGAAAAAGTAAATAGAATGTAATTAAGAATTAATATTGACAAACCTATTCTAATAAAGACTGTTCTTAAATGATACGTCTTTCATGAACATGTTAAAAGCTTGAAGAAAGCTGCCTACTGACATTGCTAAAGACCTATGAATGTTACTCTCTGAGCTGACTGAAGAGGGTCATAGAAAGCTATTCTTCCAACCTGCAGAAAAAGGACAACTTTCAGAGAGCACACCCATATGGAAGTGGACAGTCCAGGGCAGCATCTGCCCACATTCCCAGACATCCAGGCATACTTGTCCTGGTTTGAACTAGAATAGAAATAATTCTATTCAGTGACTTTACTTCTCAGCTCAGTCTCTTCTAAGGAACTGGATTGTCTGAAGTTAATGGCACATTTTTGCAGACAGCATCTGCTTCTAGAAGTGATAGTGCCCCATGTTTAGAGTCACTATCAAGAATCTGTATAGACCAAGGTCATTGCTAAATCTTGTGTACCACATCAGGGGTGCAGAAAGTAACAGGCCTCAGCTGTGGGGAGAAGTGGACAAGACAGGTGACCCTAAACTGACCAGTGAGGTATTCCAAGTCATATATGTCATATTCACTATAAAGCTGAGGGATCATGAGGGTGAAACCCTCTTCTTCAATGGTCCATGTCCAAGAAGGATTATGCTTATTCTGCCTTTTATTCCAGTCTGTGTGTTCCCAAATCCAGCTCCAGAATCCAAATCCTGAATCAGGTTCTCATCTGCTGCTGAGTCTAGTTTGGGATTTCCCCAGTGCCTGCTTCACAGCATCAGTGGTGATGGTGATATAATTACCATCAGGAGGGTTTGGGTTCCATATTGTAAATATTTGTATATATTCCATTTTAATATTATTTTCATTAAAACTGTTTCAGTTTTCTTTTTTAATCCATAAGTCTCTCTCCCTTATTCCCTTTCTCTTTCCCTTTGGGAATGGAGAGGGGTTAACAGACAGTGTCTGTTATAGGTGGATGGCCCTGAACCTAAGCCTTGATAATACTCTACTTGTGTTTCAGAAGCTGTATTACCAAGATCAAGGGTCTCTTTGCTCAACACCTAATATCTCTATTTGACATTAATGCAGATATACAACAGGAGAGGTTTCCTTCCCTGCCACTCAGAGCAGAAGTCTGTCTGTGCACATCCAAAGTAGATGTGTCCCCAGGAATACACAAGCATGGTTTAAAGTGCTTGAAAATATGTTCAAGGTTATTCTGGGAAAGAAAAGGTTTCCTGTGCCAAGTAAAACCTGAAGCACTGCAAACAGGAAAGGAAGGGCAGTCTGGTGTCGCTTTGTGAGCCAGCTGAAAGCTTCACTCTCTGATCCAGCAGCAAACTAGCTCTCTGTCCACCTCAGAATTCAGACACAGCATGTAAATAGTTTGTTTTGGACTCTAAGGCTGGAAAGCTAGAGCATATTGGATTGGATATTTACATTGTAGGTTTGCTTTACAGTTTTATTCATAAAACCCCTGCAGTCCAAATAACTGGTTACTGGATAGCTTGCAAGGATAATTTTAAATTGTTCATGTATTTTATTTGAATGCTTAGACGTGATTTTCAGTAATGTATTGGTTTATGTTGCTAGAAGTTCCAACTGCTTGCACTGCCAAAAGCATGCATTTGGGAATAATTGAGGATTGCTAATAATATTATCTTCCTTTTTTTTGGTTCTTTTTTTGCTTTTGATTGCCCATGCAAGTTGTACTTGTAAATTGGCAAGATCCAAAGGAGCTTTTATTCGCTTTGTGCTGTGAAGCACCAGGAAGGGGAAGATGAAAGGATACAGTCATGCAAATAAAAACTTTCTTTCAAGAATCATCATGCTTTAATCTGATACTGTAAGTGAGTTATTGCTTTATGCAGGTCCACTTTATCTGAATCTTGAAGAGCACCTAGGATATGAAGTATCTTTGATCCTTGTCCAACACTGTTCTGTGGTCTAGGTACATTTCAGACCCTCATTGCCTCAGGCCATGCAAGATGGCCATGGTCATAAGGTTCTCATGCGCATCCTAGCACAGATGGCACACAGTCCTCCAGAACATCAACAAATATGATGCTATCTCATATATTTCACTAGTTTCTTTTGCAGTCTGCTGGTACTGCACCTCTCTGACCTTGCTCCATATTCTGGCATTTTCCAAGTCCTGTACTTTTTTTCAGTACCCCAAACTGCTTATTCTCCCAAAGATTTAAATTCACCTGTGTCATACCTTTTCTTCCCTGGCTGATGTCCATAGTTCTTCTCCTAGCCTCAGAAGCAATAAAGATGGATCCACACTCACGCATGCAGAACTAAACTCATGAGGTAACTTCTAGTCTTCTTAAAGGTAAGGATGTGAGCAGTGAGATGAGATGAGATGAGATGAGATGAGATGAGATGAGATGAGATG
>JANVCC010000018.1:63129038-63189009 GCA_025345505.1 Todiramphus chloris collaris | reverse complement strand
TGAGATGAGATGAGATGAGATGAGATGAGATGAGATGAGATGAGATGAGATGAGAACTCTTTACTCATAACTGTTCCATTCTTAAAAAATTTAAAACTTTGTCTAAAATAATTTCTATTATTGGTGAAAAAACAAAGGACTACTGGTAACAGCAAATGCTGTGTAACTCCCCATAAACTCAGCAGCTACAGCTACTGTGATGGGCTATAAAACACATAAAATGTTCTTGTGCTCAAGAAGAGCTGGACTGTTGAGGAAATTCATGTTTCTTTCAAATTCGTGTTTTCTTTTCCCATTACAGGTCTCTCCCCACCCCTCTATGTTTTTGAGTCTGCTCCAGTTCTTTGAGATACTGCTGCTCCCATGTGCTTATGGTTCCCTTGCTGAGTTATCTGTCAACGAGCGTAAGGGCAGCCTGCAGCTAACGATAAACTGCTGAAACAAGAAGGATGTTTTGTTTATCCATAGGCCCATAATGGCTTTTAGCAATCACTATCACTTTGGGATTTGGAGAGCTGGTTCAGTCTGGCAATATCTTTTGTGAACAAATCTCAAAGCTGGGTATGAAAGCAAATCTAGTGGTAATTTGGAAAATTTTGTGGTAGATGAAGTTGCAACCACTCAACCAGTCAGATTTTGAGAGGAGATGAACACTCAGGTGACTAGGCTTTGTCTGCAAGAGAACAAACTAGTTTTGGAAACAAATGCCCACAGTTAGAAAAACTAAGGAATAAGTAAGTTGATGGAGTATCTCCCACTATTTCAACAGGTGATATAGAACTCAGGCCTACTCTGTTTAAGTGGGCTACTGTCAGAATGGTGTCTATAGTAATAGAGAAAATATTTTACTAGTATTAAACTATGTTTTAAAAAAGAAACATAAAAATAGATTAAAACCAGGAATTAAGGCAGATTTTTTTAAAAACAACAAATTGTGGTTTGGGGAAATTAGGAAGGTTGCTGGGCATTTGAGCTTTGCAACAGTATAAGCAGGTTTGTACTTCTGCATACCTGAATTGCTGGCAATAGGTTGGCTGATATAAACACTTGTATTTATATATTATTTTTATCTTATAGCTATCAGAGTTTTATGTGTGTATTTGTATTATGTTAGTGATCAGTACTCTTCCAGGGCATATAACCTATCATAAAGGGTCTTCATAATAGGTCAATAAAAGAAACCTTATAGATTTTATGGTAATGCTGTAATTCAAATATTAGATGGTTTAGTAAAGATGTTCTACAAGAAATAAATTGATCAACAAGTTTATCTTCACAGTAGTAGAACCTTTATCTCTGGACTCACAGTGGCATTTTTTTAATCCTTGTGAGGAAATTCAGCTCACAGACTATTAGTAGTGTTTACCCTACAGCACATACCTCTACTTCTCTGTAGATGCATGGTTATCTGGTCATTTCCCCTGGAGTGTCACAAAACTGTAGTAAACATTTTACAGACATAGAAACTTACAGATCTCTGTTCTGTTGAATTTATCAGATGTTGTTTCATGCACATCTAACGTCTCTCTGAACTTCATGGGCTTGCTCAGAAGTGTAGAAAGAAGCACAGATGCTTTCATAGCTGTGTGACTAGCCATAAAACCTGCAATTGCATCTAGTCCAGCTGATCCCAGATACCACAAGGAAAGGTACAATATCCAGGATTAAAGTCTTAATACCTGTAAACCATATATTTCAGTACATTTCAGTATCCTTAAGTCAATCAGGACATTGTCAGAGAAATTACAAAGCTGATTAACAGAAAACATGAAAAGGACAACGACAGTCGGAAGAGAAATATAGACATATGGATTTTTCAATTCCTTTTCCAGTTATTTCTATAGATGTTACAATCTCTTTCCTTCCAACTCTTATGTGGGTTGATTTATTTAGAATTACATTAAATTTCCCTTGTATGTATTTCAGTCTATGGCTATTCACTGTTTTCAAACATAACCCATACCTCAGATAGCACTATGCCTGTTAGAGAAAACTGGTGCTTGAAAACAATGCTTCAATAATCTCATGAAGTCAGAAGCAAAGGGGAATCAGAGCCTGGAACAGGTGGAAGCAGCAGGCAGGGAAAAGCTGTGTAAAGGAAAGGAAAGGAAAGAACTTCTTGAGATCCAGAGAGATGCAAAAGGAGACAGTTTTCCATGACAAATCTAGTCACATCTCGCCTCACCTATTTATCAACAACATAACGAGCTAAAGCATGGGGGATGACTGACAGAATGTATGCACAAAAATATATGAGATTCTGATTAGTACACTGAAAATTAAATCTTTTCTATATTTTTTTTTATGTTGCTCTTTGAACTCCCTGGTCTTGCAAGCAGATACTTCTCCATAGCAATCGTGGCTCCAGTAAATAAAAGAAGAGGATGTATCTGTGCAAGAAATACACTGCCATTGGACTCTGAACATAAGGAATTCAGCTCCCATCTTTGGATTGTAACATGCAAAAGTCTTTTGCAGTTCTTTTGTAATGCAGCAACAAGCTCATTCTCACAATTCTCAGCATGTGAATTGAAATGTCAGAGCCTTTTGAATACTCTCTTTTATCCTTCTTTTGGGGAGGGGTGGTAATAATCTGTCTGGCTCAGCAAGTATGTAATTCTACTTTTGAGCTAGTTATTTAGCTCTTCTTAGTCAAGAGGAAGAAACTGGCCTTCTAGAAAGCAATTAATCTTAAGTGAGATACCTAAACTAGGTATATCATAACATCATAGAATCATAGAATGGTTTGGTTTGGAAGGAATCTTAAAGATCATCTAGTTCCAACCCCCCTGCCATGGGCAGAAACACATACCAGGTTTCCCAAATCCTCTATCACCACCTTCATGGCCTTTCTCTGGACCCGCTCCAACAGGTCCATATCCTTCTTGTGTTGGGGGCTCCAGAACTGGACACAATACTCCAGATGGGGTCTCACAAGAGTGGAGCAGAGTGGAAGAATCACTCCCCTTGACCATCTTTTGATGCAGCCCAGGATGTGATTGGCTCTCTGGTTTGCACTCACACATTGTTGGGTCATGTCGAGCTTTTCATCAACTAGCACTCTCCAGTCTTTCTCCCCAGGACTGCTCTCAATTCATACTCTGCTCAACCTGTATTTATGCTTGAGATTGCCCCAACCCAGTTGCTGGACCTTGCCTTGTTCAACTTCATAAGGTTCACACGGGCCCACCTCTCCAGCCTGTCAAGGTACCTCTGGACGGCATCACTTCCTTCCAGTGTGTCAACCACACCACACAGTTTGGTGTTGTCTACAAACTTGCTGAGGGTGCACTCAATCCCACTGTCTGTATCACCAATAAAGATGTTAAACAGCACTGGTTCCAGTATCAGTCCCTGAGGAATGCCACTCATCACTGATCTTCACTTGGACATCAAGCCATTGACTGTTTCTCTTTGAATGCAACCATCCAGACAATTCCTTATCCACCAAGTGGTCTATCCATAAAATTCCTATCTCTCCAATTTAAAGACCAGAATGTCATGTGGGGCAACGTCAAATGCTTTGCACAAGTCCAGGTAGATGATGTCAGTTGTTCTTCCCTTATTAAGTCTGCTGTCTCCCTGGAGCCCAAGTTAAGGACATCACTAGGAAACTTCCTAGTTTGGTACAGTCCTCAGACTGCTACCCATTACCAATTTTCCATGTAGGTGGTGAGCACACTGAGACTGGTAGTCCAAGAACAATCAAAAGAGACTTTAGAGACTTGGGACAGGTGGTGAGGGAATCTGGGGCACAAATTATCTTCTTTTCTTCCAGTCACAGACAGCGATGTTAGAATGAACAGATGAATACAGTCTATTACTACATGGCTCCGTAGCTGGCGTCACCACAACAATTTTGGCTTTTTTGTCAGTGGAATGACCTATACAGCACCAGGCTTGCTGGCATCAAATGGGAGACACCTTTCTCAAAGGAGGAAGAGAGTCTTCACACAAGAGATTGTGGGGCTGATGGACAGGGCTTTAGACTAGATTTGAAGGAGGAGGGAGATGTAACTGTGCTTACAAGAGAGGCTCCCTGGGTGTAGCAGGTCAGCACTTGTGGGTCAATGTGCTAGCATTTTTGAGAACCAGAAGGCCTTCCACCCCTCAAGGGTGAAACCAATGTGCTCAACTCCCTCTCTGAAATGCTTATACACCAATACACTCAGCATGGGGAATAAGCAGGAAGAACTGGAGATCTGTGTTCAGTCTCAGGGCCATGATCTCATTGTAACTACTGAGACGTGTTGGGATAGCTCACATGACTGGCATGTTGTCATGGACAGCAATGTACTTTTTAGGAAAGACAGACCAACAAGGTGAGACAGTGGAGTTGCGAAAGCAACTAGAATGAATTGAGCTCTACCTGGGGGGGATGAAGAACATGTTGAAAGAATTAAGGGGCACACAGATATGGGCAAAACTATTGTGGGTTTCTACTACAGACTGCTAAACCAGGAAGATGTTGATAAGGCCTTCTACAGACATCTGGAAATAGCATCAAGATCATATGCCCTGGTGCTCATGGGTGACTTCAATCACCATGATATTTGTTGTAAATGCCACACAGTGAGGCATACTCAGTCTGGAAGGCTTTTGCAATATGCTGACAATAACTGTCCAACGCAGGTGGCAGAAGAGCCAACAAGGAGATGTGTGCTTCTGGACCTTGTATTATTGAACAAAGAAAGTCTGTTTGGAGATGTGAAGGCTGGGGGCAGCCTTGGAGGTACTGATCATGACATAGTAGAATGTAGTATCATATGAGAAAAAAACAGGGCAATAAGTAGGATTGTAACCCTGGACTTCAGGAGGGCTAAATTTGTCCTCTTCAAAGACATACTTGGAGGAATCTCTTGGGATAAAACCATAAAAGGTAGGGGGACCCAAGAGAGCTGATTGATATTCAAACATCACTTCCTCCAAGCTCAAGACAGGTGCATTCCTTTGAGTAAAAAATCAAGTAGAGGAGGCAGGCAGCCAGCATGGATAAGCAAGGAGCTGCTGAAAAAACTCATGTGGAAGAAAGAAATTCACAGTATGTGGAAAGAGGGACTGGTCTCCTGGCATTGTCAGGATATGTAGGGATGTAACAAGGAAGGCCCAGGCCCTCTTGGAATTAACTCTGTCAAAGGAAGTAAAAGAGAACAAGAAGGGCTTCTTGAGATACATCAGTGGTAAAAGGAAGAATAGGGAAAACATGGTCCCACTGCTGAATGAGGTGGAAGCCCTTGTGAGTGTATGCATTCTTTGCTTCAGTATTCACTGCTATGACCATCCCTTGGGAATCCCTGACCCTGGAAATAAAAGAGAAAGCTTGGAGGAAGAAAGACTCTCTACTGGTGGATGAGGATTGGATTCAAAATCACTTGGGTAATCCAAACACACACAGATCCATGGGCCCCATGAGTGTTGCTGGAGCTGGCTGATGTTGTTGCACTACCACTCTCCATCATTGTTGAAAGACCATGGAGATTGGGAGAGGTTCCTGAGGACTGGAGGAAAGCCAGTGTCACTTCAGTCTTCAAAGAGGGCACGAAGGAAGACCCTGGAAATTACAGACCAGTCAGACTCACCTCCATCCCTGGAAAAGTGATGAAGTAGCAACTCATTCTGGAGATCATATCTCAGCACACTTAAGAAAAGAAGGTTATCAAGCATAGCCAGCATGGACTTATTAAAAGGAAGGCATGTTTAACTAATCTGACAGACCTCTACAATGGTGTGGCTGAATAGGTAGATGCAGGGAGAGCAGTGGATGTTGTCTACCTTGACTTTAGCAAGGCTTTTGACACCGTCTCCCATAATATCCTCATGAGAAAGCTCAGGAACTGTAGGTTAGAAGAAGGAATAGGGAGATGGTTTGAGAACTGGCAAAACAATAGAGCTCAGAGAGTCATGATCAATGGCTCAAAGTCCAATTGGTAACTCATGGTGTTCCTCATGGGCCAGTTCTGGGTCCAGTCTTATTCAATGTCTTCATCAGTGACCTGGATAAAGGGATGGAGTGTCCACTCAGCAAGTTTGCTAATGACAGAAAATGAGGAGTGTCTGATACACTGGAAGTCTGTGCTGCCATCCAGCAAGATCTGGACAGACTGGAGAGCTGGACAAAGGGGAACCAAATGAAGTTCAACAAGGGCAAGTGCAGAGTTCTACACCTGGAGAGGAATAACCCCATGCATCAGTACAGGTTAGGAGTTGACCTGTTGGAAAGCAGCTCCATGCAGAAGGACCTTGGAGTCCTAGTAAACAATAAGTTCTCCATGGGACAGCAATGTGCCCTTGTCTCCAAGAAGGCCAGTGATGTCATGGGGTACATAAAGAAGGTGCATAAAGATGTCTACCAGATCAAAGGAGGTTCTCCTCCTCCTCTACTATACCCTAGTGAGACCACATCTGGAGTATTGTGTCCGGTTCTGAGCTCCCCAGGTTAAGAGAGACAGGGAAATACTAGAGAGAGTCCAACTATGAAGATGATTAAGGGAATGGAACATCTCTTTTATGAGGAAAGGCTGAGAGGCCTGGGTTGTTCAGTCTGGAGAAGAGAAGATGGAGAGGGGATCTTCTTAATGTTTACAAATATCTGAAGGGTGGGTGTCAAGTAGAAGGAGACATTCTGGTTTTTAGTGGTGCCCTATGATAGGATGAGAGATAATGGTCACAAACTGGAAGGAACTTAACAGAAAGTTCCACCTCAACATGAGGAAAAACTTTTTGACTATGAAAGTGGAGCATTGGAACAGGCTGCCCAGAGACATTATGAAGTCTCCTTCTCTAGATACTTTCAAAACCCACCTGGATATGTTCCTGTGTGGCCTGCCCTAGGAATCCTGTTCTGGCAATGGGGTTGGACTTCATGATCTCCAGAAGTTCCTTCCGACCCCTACCATTCTATGATTCTATATCAATTTGTTCACAAATACAAACAGAAATTTAGGAAACAGTGGTAAATGGTGTCTCCTGACCATTTCAAATGTCTAACTATATATTCTATGTCTGATAAAAATGAAGTTGTATGGAGTCCTGTGCTTTTGTTCAGTCTGTATTTTCTGCCAAGAAGTCTACACACTGATCAGCTTCTACAGAAATTCAGAATCACAACATCAAAGAACAATTTGGGTCTCTAGTCAAACCCCCTTCTCAAAACAAGGTCAACTATGAGGTCGGACCATGTTGCTGAATCATGAATCACAGAGACCGAGATTCTTTGACTGAATTCTCACATCCATCTTTCCACTTCATAGAAAATAATCCATTATCATAATAAATAAATAAATACAATAGTTACATGTCTGGAATTCACTGCCTTCAGTTTATGAATCTTGAAAAAATGCAAGATGAAATTTTTCTTCCACGGTCTTGAAAAATAACGTGGGGTTTTTTTGGGGTTTTTTTTTTCCTTTTTAGATCTTTTTGGAGTCATAAGATTACAATACATGAGATATGCAGAGAAACCCCTTATCCCCTTACAGTGTGAGACTGAGGTAATAGCACTAGAAATAGAAATTTTATTTTATTAAGTATACTGCTAGTGCCAATTTCATTTCTGTTTGACCAGGTAGAACCATTTAGAGAAAATTATTTTTAATTGGTCAAGTTCTTCTCAGGCATTTTTATATATCTTACATGTGTGTCATACTTAGCTGTACTTATTCTCTCACAAAATCCCTGCTGACACACCCAGCACTATTAACCACACCGATAAAATTATAATGGAAAAATACTAGTAATGTATCCACAAACATAGATGGGAAAAATACTCAGTGTGTTTCCATCAACAGCCACAGGGGAAATGCCAGTCTTTCCTCTGTGCCCACAGTTTGGGCTTCTATGAAAGCCATAAACAGGAACCAACATCAACACATACACAGCCCTGGGGGAGGACCCCATGTAATGTATTTAGGGCCTGATTGTTCCCAATTGTTGGTCACAGCTGGACAGTGCTATGATATTGGTTGTAAAGGACAAAGACACCATACCTGACTTCAAGTTCCTGAGTCACAATTGATGGTATGGCAGAGGCAATCTGGGGACAAACTTCACTGTATGCTTCCCATCACTGAATTCTTTCCATGTTAGCAGACAATAGATGGGAGTCTGGTCCCAGGTGGATTTTGATCTGGGTTGATACCACTTTTCTGCCTCTTAGTCCCTGCGTACCCTTCACATACAGTCTAACATCTTTTCCTCTCTACTGTCTTTGTAATGAAACAGGTCTACTAAATTCTCTTCCTACTTTTACGTGACTGCTCCATGTTCAGTTCCCAGTGACCCAAAATGGGAAACAATGTGTGGCAAAAAATTCTCTCTGGGAATTAAGGTGAAGTTTCACATCAATATAATACTTTGTCTTAATACAAAGTACTCCTTAACCTGAATGTTACAGATCATCCTCTTCATAGCTCCCCTCCACAGAGGGATTACAGTTTAATGGCTATAAGACTGCAATATATAGTGGCACTGTTTATAAGGAAAGTCTGTCATCTGCTGCTCCATCTAATAAAGACAAAAGATTCTGCAACTCTTCACATCAAAAGATACAGCCTGATGTTTCTTGTGAGTCATGAGTCAATGAATTATGTAGCTTGCTTTCTCTTAAGCGTGTAATTTGATCTCCAAGCATGAGCAACAGTTTTTCTATTTCAATCAGTAAACAATTGCTCTTTAAAAACATTCCAACTGATGTTTATTTGTACAATCTGTCCTTCAGCAGAGCCTTAGTTTGATGAAGTAAAAGATGTAACTCTAATAGCAAAGTGTCTAAAAACTGACAAAACATTACATTTGATCATGTGTGATTAGTGCACTGAGGAAGTATGTCATTTAGAAAGCTGATACAGCATCTCATTGAAATGTCTGTATCTTAAACATTGCTGCTTTCTCGACTAACCAGTTGCTATCACTGAAGTGAGAATTTTCTTTTTAAATTACAGGGATCAGATTTCCAGCAAAAAAAAACATGAGTAATGCATAGTCTGAGTGAAAGAAAAATGAAACATTTTTCTTCAGTCTTAAGTTCAAAGTGGTTACTGTGGATACCTCTTTCCCTTGGGAAGAATGCAATGAGGTCCTTTATTTCATTAGAAATGTTAAATATGGAATCAATATCAGTGCTGAGACCTTGGCTGGTGGGCAGGCTGGGTGGGCACTTATAGAGTAAGCAAACAAGATGTTCTTTCTTGATTAGAAAAAATTTGTTGCAATTAAGCAGGTTAGAAAATAAAAAATAACCTGGAAGATCAAACTGTAACTGAAAACTTGACTGCAATTGTATAACCTTAAAAGTAACAACTGTAGTGTCAGAAAGATTTGGACGTGCATTTTTAAAAGAAGTAAAAAACAAGAGATTGCTCCTCACCCTTCCAGTGGACTAACACTGTCCATCCTTCCAGTGTACCTAACACTCAAGAATATCATTATTATCTAGGGATTTAAATACACAATAGACATTTCTTTAATTTGTGTAGTACATAATTTTTGAGATGTCTTAACAAAGTTGCACATGACTTTGCAGAATTCATCCAAACCAAAGGAATATACTATTGTAGTGTAGCATTTTAGACACTCGCTGCAGGAAACAACACGTAAGGGTTTCATTGGTCACCAATGTATCTCAAAGCAAACTATCTCAAAGCAACATGTCCTTCTGCAGATTTAGTTCCTTAAGTATAAATCTTTGTAAATCCCTGGCTTTTGATAAAGGTTAAAAAAAAAAAAAAAAAAAAAAAAAAGAGAGAGAGATCGATCCCCATCTCTATCTTCCATAATAAGAACATACAGTTTTGCCAACACTGCTACTTTTTCTCCCAGGTCATGTCCATTTCCTTTTATTGACTAAAACTGGAAGGACTATACCTGGTTTTATGCAAATATGGCAGGAATGCTTATCTTGTTAGTTTTGGGGTTTTTTATCTCTTTGATTATAGCTTGGAATATTATTACCATAGCTATTACCAGAACAGTGGCAGATTTAATATATCCATATCTTGTTCTGGATGTCCACAGTACAGTACATTACCAACACCCTTATATATCAAAGCTCCTTTAGTTCTGCAGTCTTAGAGACAAATCACTGCTATGACCATAGACCTTATGGGTACAGCTGTGCAATTTTGACAAGTCCCTAAATCACCAACTACATTCTGATACACAATGACAAATATCTCATCCCCTAAAAAAGTTCCTTTATAGTCAATTGGACAACTTCTATTGATCACTTCTACTTTTCACGTGATCTTTCTCCCATAGTCATGATACTTCAATAAAATGTTAGTATTTTCTCATTGATTACTAAGGATGGATTTTCAGCGTTTTTTAATTCCTTGGTTCAGGCTGTGCTTTGAAACCTGTAAAGTGCAAGAAACTCTTAAGCCAGCCACAGGACTCAGAGGCAAATTTCTTCTATCAGCTGAGGAGGACAAATCAAAGTTTGTACAGCCTGTACCAAAAGGCATCCTAATCTTCCTCACACCTTTAATGTTAATTTAAAAACAAAAATAACAATTAGGTAAAGTTTACAATAGACAGAGACTAGTCATGTGGATGTAGTTCAAATACTCAGTAACTCCATAAATAAGTGAGGGAAGACATACGTTGCTTTTCATGTCTAAATTATTGTTTCAAATCCAGACCTGGTGACAAAAAGTTAATTTCAGCCTATGACATCTATTCTGTGGCTAATGTGAAGTGAATTCCTGGTCCCTGTCCAGTTTCTAATGGACAGGTGGCAACTACCCAAGAAAAGACGACAGCCACAATTGGCACCCTGGTGGGGAGTCATAGCAGTGGGACAAAGACTGAATCGGTCAAAAAAAAGTGATCTCCTCACCCCCTTCAGACAGTTCATCTAAAGCAGGCCTGAAACAAATGGGCAAAGGACTGTGGGAGAAGACTGTATTATGATTGTCCTGCCATCCTTTTTCTTTGTGAATAAAATAGGCGACTTGTTTCTCCAAGGCTGTCAATCTCACACCTTTCAGAATTTGAGAAATAAATAGAGAAATGTTGCTCTGTCCCCCCTTACCAGGTGTCCCTGCTGTGACAGTGAGTGTTGCCAGTCACACGCTTGAGCTCTAGATCAAAACCAGGTGGCACAGCAAACTGTATTTAAACTTTGACCCTCAGTTCCACTCTGTTGCACAGCTTTTGCTTGGAAGAAGAAAAAAAGGAAAAAAAAAAAAAATAGGTCTTGCTAGCAACAAATGCTTTTCACTTGCCGAAGAACTCATTAAACAGATATTTTACACCAACCTCAAATATTTCTGTAGTGTGACCCTCCTCCCAGAGCACCAATTGTAAAAGGAAATTGATAATGAATTTGTCTCACAGATTCCAATATTGTATTTTCTTTCCTCTTTCCTTTTAGAACAACAACAGAAATAAAAAAAAAATCATAAAGAACAAGGAAAAAGAAATTGATAAATCTGTCTAGCTACTATGAGGAAACAAAATTACTTCTATGCAATGTCACAGCTTTTAATGCCTTGGATTCAACTGAAACAGCATTGAAATATAGCCAAAGAGGACTCTTTCATGTCTGACTTCATAGGTCACTCACCCCATGCTATGTGTTCTTTCTGTGAATCTCTCAGCTAAGTACTTCCAGCTAAAGTAGTTCAAATACACAAAATGAGAAAAATCAACAAAGAACAAGACACAATGAGCAGTCTAGAAATACCACTTAGCTAGTGCATTGTTAACAGGCATCACTGGATTATTAGCAACATAGAAAACAACTCTTTTCAATTTGAGAGTTTGTCTTATGACTGGAGTACATTTCAGATTTATCATTCCAGTTTCAAATATACTACTCAGATATGTCTATGATCAGAGCAGAGTTGGTGCTCATTTGAGTTAAGAAAATCCCCAGACTGTGGACTTCCAGAAAAATGCTACTTTGAAGCAGCTTAAGAGCAAATAGAGGTCATGAATAAGCACAAGACATTGGAAAATACATTGAGTGAAAGGAACTTTCTCAAGAATTTGTTCTGAAATATAGAAAACAGAGGCATGGTAACTGGAAAGGCTGCCTTTCTTCCTCCACTAAAATAACAGCACCTGTTCAAATGGACACTATTCTGGATATCATATCTCCATTAAAATATATATTTATAATAAGAGTATCTACTACACCTAGAATTACCACTAGTGAAATTGAGTAAGGAAGAATATTTTCCTGCATTCTGCATGTGTGTTTGCATGCTTGTGTACAGTTACACCTTCAAAACTGCAAAAGTTTAAAAAAAAGTATAAAAGTTTTGCAATAATTGGGACTTCAGAAGTTTTCTGCATTAACTGAGGATTACTTCTTTTTAAAACACATGACAACAGAAATCTTTCAATTTGGCCAGGAGATACAGAAAAAAAAACAAAGGCTCTGATTTCATATTATTTTTGCACTGTTTAATCAGTTACATTATTGGTATACTTATAATGTTTTGTATTTACCTTATTTCTGTCATTTTTCTCATTAAGAAAGCACAGTGAAGTGTCAGCTTGTAACTACAACAAGGATCCAGCAGAGATACTGATGTAAGAAGTCCTGACTCCAGATTCTTATTTACACTGTGAATTCAAATAACTCCATGACTTCAAGAACTTACTTATTCATTACAATTTTATGAAAACTATCAGAATCTAGACCACCAGTTCTGTTACAGTTGAGAGGCTGAACCAACACATGAGATTTAAAAAACAGTATCACTTCAGTAAAGCAGTGAAGAGCTCAGAACAATTGCTTCAGATCAGTGGCTTTATACTTTTTTCGGTTTTTTGTACTTACTTGCATTGCATCTGGTCATGTTTTTCTGACATTACCTTCACTCTCAAAGGTTAGTCAGTTCTGGTTTACCTTGGCCTGGTTTACCTTGTCCTGGTTTACCCTGCTTGTTTCCATGTTCAATTATATGCCAAATGAGCCAAAGGACAGGCATACAGACCCTCCCTCATAGCAGCAGGGACTGAGATGGCCTGGGAACACACCTGCAGCACCAGGTTATCCACCACAAATACTGTTGCTTGCTCAGGGGAGGGTACCATGGGGATAATAAGAGTAACTGTGAGTTAAAAGTGTGTATTTAAAATAATTAGGGCACAAATCCATAGGAAACCAGGTTTCATTAGTTACGCTCTTTAGGAGCTGCACATTTTACAGTTTCAAATCCTTATAAACATATGTTGTCCAGAATCATACCATTCTGTCCCACTTGAAAAAACAAAACCCTGTTCTCTCTGTTTTTATGAGCAATCTTCTCTTACAGCTCAAGCACTCCAACTCCACTCCTGTATAATTTCTGTAAATGACATAATCATAAAAGAACTTTATTAAAAACTGAGTATTTTGGGGTTTTTTTCCTGTTCATGTCATTGGTCTGTTTTACAAACACAGATCAAGTAATCCTACTTTTCAGTTTCCACATTAACACTGATTTGCAACTGAGAACATTATTCTAAAAGGAGAAGATCAGATATTCTCAAACATTCCAGGCCGTATTTGTGAGTATCTCCAAAGATCTGAGTAAAGCTGAGCTACATTACAAAGTATTTGTATTACAAAGAAGAAAATATCAAGCCTTCCTTTTTAAGTTCTTTTTTTTTTTTTCTCTTTTAAGTATCTGGTGATACACAGGAAGACACAGCACTAGTTACGTGCCACAGCTCCAGGTATGAATCTCTTCCTTTCACAGCTGTTGCTTGCTTTCAAACATTTTCAAGTAATTTTCTAATCCTTCTCAGTCCTGAGCCTTGGATACTCAAATAAGACCAGGTTATTGTGGGTGATGCTACTGATTTGTGCTTAAACAGTTCCTTAAAAAGCTTTTTCTTCTCTTCTTGCTAACTTTATTACCATTGGTGTTGTCCCTATATTTGGGCTGTATCACTTTCTAAATGAAGAATTAATATTTATCTATCTCAGCCACTTTATGTTAATGTAATACACATTATAAAACTCTCAAGCAACAACCATAAATTGTTATCAGATATCTAAATTTATTAAACCAAATCAGAAGTTACCTAATGTGCCATTTGGCAACTTTGAAAACCTTTACTCAACTCAGGTGAGGTTGTCAACTATGAAATATCTCTTACGTGAAACAGCCTCGCACTATCAGAATAAATCCATTTTACCCACCCTTCTCTCTGAAATAGCATACGTAAGCAAAACAATTTTTATGGCTCAATTTTCTTATCTGCTCCACCAGTCTATATTACCAAAAAAACAGACACAGGTTTAGAAAGGTCAATACTAGTTTTCATGTGCAGAAATGGGATCATTTTACCACTTATGTATCACAGAATCACACAGAATTACAGAATGTTAAGGGTTGGAAGGGATCTCGAAAAATCATCTAGTCCAACCCCTCTGCCATCTGCAAACAGAAGATGTATGAATTAGCATTATCTTTATGGTGACCATATATGAGTTTTCTCTCATATCTACCTGTATCTATTTATCTTATCAGCAATATACTGGATTTGTTTTCAGTTGCGACTATACACAATTGTCATATTGAAAATGGTGCTACAAAATCTTCAAAATCTATAAGGATCCAGACATGAGCAGAATTATTTTGAGGATAGCTAGGTAGAGAAAATGTGAAGAAACATGACATTAATTATAAAGATAATTGTTTTGTATGAAGAATCAGGAAGTTGACATTAGTATCATGATATTTCTGATAGGACAACATAATTGTGGCAGGTAGGCAATACAATTTCTGAGAATCTTTGAACTTTTTATTAAAACACTTGTGGAAAGTCTGTCCATTCACTAGAGAATAGCTAAGAACTCACTAATTTGGAAATCAAGCTGAGACTGGAAATATTCTATTCTCCATGTCCACAAGTATTTCTACATCACTGTGTGGTTCAAGCCTACTTAGCTGTCAAGAAAACAACCACACAGCCACTCACTCACTCCTACCCCTCTCCAGTAGGATGGGAAGGAAAAAAAAACCCAAAAAGCTTGAGGGACAAGGGGGGATCACTGAAATATTATGGTCATGGGCAAAAGACAGACTCGACTAGAAGAAACAAAATCAATTTAATTTTAAACAAAGCCAACACAAATTCACCATTTGAATCACAGTAGGATAATGATAAATACAGCCCTTCCCCCCACCCCTCCCTTCTTGATGGGCCCAGCTCTGCTACCTCCTTCCACTAGCTGCACAGGGGGTCATGGAATGGTGGTTATGGTCAGCCACAGTCCATTCCATGTTGGTTTTGCTTCTTCTTCCTCCTCAGGGGGAAAACTCCTCACACTCCTCCCCTGTGGCAATGTAGCATCCCTCCCACAAGAGGCAAGTCCTCCATTAACTTCTCCAAAGAGCGTGGGACTCAATCCTCACTGCAATGGATTGTTACAGTGCAGGCTTCCCTCAAAGTCACAAAATTCTTTGGGATCAGTCCTTTGCTACAGCATGGGGGCCTCCATGGTTCTCAGCTGGGATTCTGTTCCATCATTAATCTCTAAGGGCTACAAGGGCTCAGCCTGCCTTCTCACCACAGGTGAAAGTGGAATGGCTGCTCCATTATACCTCCCCCACTCCTTCCTCGCTGACCTGTGTGTCCTCATGGCTATCTCTACCACATCCTACTCCTCTCCAAAACACAGGATTCCCAAACAGGTTTTCCCCTCTTAAATATGTGACCATAGAGGCAGGTCTGACTTGAAGGCAGGGGAGCTTCTCAAAGTTTCTTATAGGAGCCATGCCAGTAGCCCCGTCCCCTGCTACAAAAAACTCACAAGACACAAAATCAACACAGGTACCTACATCAGGATTACCCCGACAAGCAAAGATTCCTCCTCAAAAAGATTCCTAATAAGCTCTCTTTGAAAGAACATATGTGATCTAGCAACCCTCAAACTTTGAATATCTGGCTTAGATTTCAATCTGTGGTGATAAATTTGTATTACTCCCTGAATGACTCACCAGCCCAGCGGGAAGTAGTCTGCATGATCACTTTAAAGCAGCATTTGGAACACTGTTTATTACCATAAGCATTTATCTGTTTTATAATTTATGCAAACTGGTGCTTTTGACAAATGAGTAAATTTGCCACACGCAGAAAAAAAAATACCAAATCAACCTTTAAATTGTCTCATTTAGGAAAATATTTATATTCTGGAAAATGCTCCTTATTTTTCCTTAGTAGAGACTTTCCATCATATCTTTTAGCAATTTTGTCATTAGTATGCTCACTAATGCATTAATGGAAGTCTATTGTTCACTGTGTTTCATCTTTTCATATTAATTCTGCATTGTATCATTTGTATTCACTTTGGTGAACACTCCTTTTGATCTGCATCTTATCATATTAATGATTTTGCTACAAACAACATTGTATTATGAGACTTCAATATTCTGTTAGCATATTTAAATGCTAATAATTCAAAGTTGATCAAACCACATGGCAAAAAGAAGGTCAATAAATGAGCAGTCATAATACAGGGTTAGCAAAGCTATTAGAAAAATATGGAAATCATTAATGACCATCGTATCAGATACTTTTAAAGATGAATAATGACATGAGAATCTAGAAGTAGCTAATTAACTATTAGTGTATAATTTGTGACTAAACATACTTCCAACAACAAGTTACTAAATAGATAGGGAAACTCACACTCCTTTTTTACCCTCATTATTTATTTTCCTCTATATCCCTTTCACCATCTCTGTTCTTTTTAATCACAGTGTCTGCATTAATTTTGCTCTCTGAGGGTATGTCGCCCATATTTTTCAGGCTGTTCCTCACATTCAGACATTTCCCCTCTTCCACATCTTTTCATTTCAAACACAGACTCAGTTCTGTGGGTGTCTGTGGTGAATGTGCAAAATCCAGAAAGCTGAAGTGAATTTAAAGCTAGGCAAAAAGAGCTTTCTTTCATCCCTACTGTATGTGGAAATTATTTTTACAAATGAGTTTATACTGGTCATCTTATAGTATCTCAATGATAATCTAGTGCTTTTTTTATGTAGTATTAGATAAATGCAAGCCAAAGAGATTGTGTTTCAGTTGGGACAGTTTAAATGTGGGCATTTAAAGATTCTGGACATCTGCTTTAACCTGAAGACGAACTTTTAAATTCTACTTTATTTTATTTCTTTAAATGCAGTCTCTATCCGGATTTTAAGGTAAAGCCTTTGAAGGGAAGTGAACAGTGCAACACAAACTGTTGTTCAAATTACACAGCACAGAAACATTCTCTGGAGTTTGGGCGACTAAATAATTGGAGAAACAGAAATAATATTAATTCTTAAGAGATTTAAAAGAAGTCTACAACATTTCCAGTATCCAAACACAAATGAATGTTTTGTCTGGAAAAACAAAGTGGATTTTCTGTTGCCAGATTTACACCTAGCATCAATTCAGTTCACAATCATCTTTTTAAAGAGAAAGAGATTAGTGCTAAAGCAAACACAGAGTGATCCTTTCAACTTTAAAGCTGCTTTTTCTAATGTCATTGGCCAGAATTTTAAGGAGTTAGAACTACTCTAATGGCTGCTCAAGCCTTAAGCTAGATAATGTACTACACTCTACAAAATCTTAATCATTTTTTGCTGGGTCTGATTTTAAATGCCTCTTGCTCACACAAGGCAATTTGGGTTTGGTCTAAGGTAAGAATGTTTTCAGCCAGGCCTCTGAACCTGCAAGCTATTTTGTGAAGCTTGACCTTTCCACCGGCACACAGCAATTCTAACTCCAGCAGCAACCCTCTCTACTGACAGAGGCTGTCTACACCCAGCAGCTTGTGTGATCCGAACTATCATCATAGAGGAGACCCAAAATCACGTAAAAAGCACAAAAAATCAACAGGTGTGAAATCATCACTGATTAGATGGTTCCTAGAAGCAGGCAGTCTCTCTCTGCTCTGTTGTATACTTTCCTATAGCTCCAACTAAGGTTTTGACCTCAGAACTTGTTGCTGACTATAAATGGTGAGATTAATATGTCTTTTGCAAGGGATGAAATGATTTTTGCTCAAAAATTTAAAACATTCCTGGATGCATTTCTGAACATACTCAAAATGCTGAAGAATTTTGCATACTTGGTTTCACACATTCCTTAATACTAATGAAAATTTAACTATTCTTCCTGAGCCTGTTCCTGAACTATTGCCCTTCATCCAACACAATATTATGAACCATTACAACTAATTGACAAGCAGATATTATTCTTCCATTATTTCTAATCGACTCAACAGACTTGAAATACACGTGTACCAGAAGACAGTGTTTTGATGTTCCATAATTTCACTTTTGGCACTCTTAATCCATCCATAGTTACCTGTCAGATATAAGGTTCCTGATTTCATTGTCAAGTGCATTTGTCATGAGCCTCCATCTATCTTTCATCTCTCATTTGGTCTCAGGAGGTCAGTTTAACCCATCCATCTCTCATCTCTCATTTGGTCTTGGGAGGTCAATTTAACATCTGTCCACTCTATGATATTAGGTAATTTTATTTTCCTATGTATTTGTATTTTGTTCAGTGCTAGCCCTCCTGTTTTGGAGAGAACTTCATCACCATCATCTATGAATCATCTCATCTCATCAGCCTTTAAGTCATTGTTTAACATTCTTCTGCCCCAATGGCTTTGAAACAAACAAACAAACAAACAAATAAGAACCCTTTGGCAGCAGGTACACAGGGGCTGTATTTAAACTGCTAGGGTGACCAATTTTATCTCACCACGTAAGTCCAGGAGGGTGATTTGAGCCTGCATAAACATATTTATGTTTGCTTTAAACTGACTTTAGACATAACATTGGCTTCTTGGATGCCTATTTCTGCCGTATCCCAGTTTTATTATTTCACATCCTTATTAGAAGTGCTTGAGGAACACAAGCTATGGTTTTGGTTTTGCAGTTGTACAGCAGATCCTACACCCTGGGGACACAATTGGTTCCTTTTTCTTGATATGTTTCTAGTTAGTGTTAACATTTAAATTACAGGAGGGGTAAAACCAAACAAACAAATCAACCAAACCAAACTAAACTCAGGAAAAGCCAAAACTCAATAAACCAATTCTGAAATCTTCCCTGACATGTCAGGAAACCAAATCAATCCATCCGATAGAGACTGACCAGTTCTTGCATACAAAAAACACCTGCCTGGCTAGTTCACTACACTCACTCTAGCAAAAAGTCATGCAAATGTAATGCCCTGCTAGTGAAATGAATATGGAAACTAACCTTGGTACAATGTTGTAACCCACTAGTTCCAAGCACAGATTTTTTTCTTTTTTGGGTTTTTTTTTTGTTTGTTTGTTTTGTTTTGTTTTTTTGTTTTTGCTTTCCATGGAATAATGATGCCTGAAAAGTGTTTTAATATATCCTGAGTTTTCCTACTTCTTCCTCAGCAGTATTCAGATATAAATTACTTCTGATAACGTGACAAACCACAGTTGGACATGCAAACCCAGCTTTGCATCCTACTTTCTAGTAAATTTTATGGAGAGCTTGGAGGCTGAATCATCAGCACTTTTCTTTCCTTGACTTATCTTTATGTCAAATGTCATACTGCTTTTACTGATGGGAATATATGTAAAATCATGAAAGAAAATTAAATCAACAATTAAAATTTCACTCAGGCCATTTCTAAATACATTTTATTTTTACAACACACATCCTTTATTCTTATTGCTGATTGGGTCACCTCAATTCTCATTTTAGCTGGAATACATTTTCAACTTAGCAGGATAGAAAATGTTTCTACTTGCATGTTTATGGACCATTCATTTAGTTGAACTCCCAGTTTCTTACCACACATTCGACAGGTTTCTTGCATAGCAAAAACATTCTTGAACTGTCCCATCAGGCTTATTTTTGACTTGAATCTAACTGCTACTCTTGAACCTGGTCTTGCTTTGGCCCTTATTCACTCTTTGGAATTAGTTATTTCAGAGCACTTAAAACTCATACAATTAATTTCTTAATTTCTTCAAGGAACTTCGATGGTTGGTTATCACTAGGCTTTTTTGGGTTTTTTTTTTTTTTTTTTTTCCCAGCAAACCAATACAAGTAATCCAGCTCCATCTATAATCTATTGACTTGGGTGATCTACTTATGACATAATGGAAAAGCAGGCAAGAGGGAGCTGTATGCTTGGCAGTAGCTGTTGCAATCAATATTCCAGTCACGAACAAACTGTCAAAAATTAAGGATGCACAGAACTGTATTATTTTATCATGGGCTGGGTTATTTTCAAAGGAATCTGGGGGACTTTCAGGCCCAGCTCTCATTAAATTCTAATGGGAACTGGGAGTCAGACTCTACTGAGCTGCCTTCAAAAAAATCACAGCAGTGGTGAATCATTTTATGAGGTCACCAAATCAAAATAAATTCTGAGAACAGTTAAACCACTTCTTGGGTTTAATTCTTCTCTTTCAAAAGGATTAAAAAAAAATAAAATCTATCTACAGTTTTGTAGGATTTTAGATTATGTTTTTCTAGCAGTAGACAGGCTTCTTTTTTCCTTTTAGAGACAAATTATTTTTCATGTCACACTTTGTCTTCACTGTGCCATAATCTCCTGAGAAAGTGATGAAAAATACAGTCATGGATACAGACCCCCAACACTTGAAAAGAAAGAAGATGTTCAGTATATATTCTGAGACTTTCACGTCCAGGTAATCCTGGTAAAATGGAGAAATGTGATCAAATGTAGTGTTATATTAAACAGTAGGGATCAATAGTTTTCTAACATTAATAAACTTTCATCTCTTCATAGCACCCACCAAGGATTTTCTTCAATGATGCATTCAGATATTTAGTTTTGTGCAGATTTTTTTCCAGAGCTCTGACTACATATGGGGCTTTTGTTCAATTTAAATGGTGAAATAAGAAAAACCAAAAGTAACAAATTATCATGGAATAGAGTGTTTTCCCTGCCCTTGCAGTTGTCCCATGAGTGATTGACATCAAGTTGGCCTGCCATCCTCCCTCTGTATCAGTGTTAATATATTTCCTCGCACAGGCAGGAGCACTTCTTCCTCTTATCTCATGACTCTACAGGAAAATGCTACACAAATTCTAATATTCATTTCTGCCAAAAGGTCACTTTCACAGTCACCATGGGCAAATTTATAAATTATGTGGTGGGGATTCTGCCTTTTTGGGTTAGAATTTTCTTTTTTTTTTTTTTTTTTAATGAGGTAGGCAAACTGCACATTCCTCCTAACCTGAAAGACCCTGTTCTTGCCTCAAATACTTGCAAATATAGAATTCAGCAAATCCATGGGAGGGAACTGCAAATCCAAGTTCACTGATGAGTTCAATGATGCTGTTCTTGAGGAGAGCATGTGTCACTTGAGTTAATACACGTTGTATTATCATACAACCCTTTTGGGAAAAACCGTGTGTGTTTGCAGGTCCACTGTCCTGCATCCTCCATCATGCAATGTCATAAAATGTTCACAATTTTAAAATTACTTGCCTGAAGACCAGACTATGCAGCTGAGATTTTTCTCTTGTCATTTGCTTTATCTGACATCAAGGTATGTAAAACTGAAAAAGAAAATCAATGAGAAGCTGAGGACCTTAATTACCAGTAAGGGTTGATTAGTAACAGTCTCTATTTCCTCTCTCTTTTCCCTTTCTCCAAATATTCAATGATGGTACCAGATACAGTAATTAGAAAACTTGGTGCAAGAGAGGCAATTTTCTTTTACAATGAAACTTTTGCTTTTACTGCTCCATGAAAGCAAGACAAGGTCTATTAAAATGACATTAAAAGATGAGCTGCCAGACTGAATTAGAAAATAGATTTTAGACAATCCAAAGAAGAAAGTAAGGGATGAGATATGATTAAAATATTGATATGATGAATAAGGAGACAGAAAAATAGAATGAGCAGCTTCTTAGCCAACCTAAGTTCTCCTCCGCTCCTTTCAATTTTCCACCAGTTCAAAAGTTTTAATTAAATATATGAATATATTTGTACATACAGGACCATGCATGTAGACATACATGCACAGACATACACACATTTATGTCCTCAGCTGATGTGAAACAGCCGTTTTTGTAACATCTTTTTCTTGTGATAATGGCTTCTGTTTAGCTAAAAACTTGCATGCAGTCCTTCACTCAGAACCCAGCTTTCTTAGAACTTAATTTTCTATGATGTTAATACAGGCAGCAGTTCCAAGAAAATAAACCTGGTATTCCCTGTGTCACTACACTATCATCTTGCTAGATTTCACTTTTATGATCAATAATCATTTCACAATTTTATCACAAGGTATTTGTTTTCTTAAGAGTGAAAGTTTGGGAAGCTTATGATCTCATTATAATCAATATCAATAACTTGCAGCAATAAAGGCAACTGAGTTCCAGAAAAAAATCCACAATAAAAAATATGCACTTTTAGCCACCTAAAATTTTTTCTTTTTTTTTTTTTTTTTCCAGACTCAGAACATTTTTTAAGTTTACTAGAGCTACTGTTTTTCATACAGTCTTTGAAACTCCAGAGTACCTTCCATCAGCACCTATGAGGATAGCCATACATTTTCAATCTGTTGAAAATAATTGTGTGGAAAAACCCATTCTGTTGCTTCCAGACACAATCCAATCAGTATAATGGTTTTTGAGAAAGAAGGAACTATATTCACATTTCATTCATGTAAAGAATGAGATAATAGAAGACTTTCATGGTAGATGAGCACCCTGCAGGTACTGCAGTTTGCTGCAGCATACATAAGGCCTTGTTGGGTTCACTGCATGAGGAAAAAAATCTCTTTTAAATTGTACTCTTCCCTCAGGCTTCAAATACTTTTCTTTTTTTTTTTTTAAATGGACTGAAGCAGAAACTGGAGGGATTTTGCACACCAGTACAACTTTCAGTTTTGAATGGCAGGTCTGATGTTCTGGGAGAACTTGACATAATTCTTGTCTTTCTTTAATGAGGTAAAATTGACCCATACAGCAGATACCAGGGCCCTCATCATGAAACCTAGATCATTATTTCCCAATCAGGCAAAGAAAAGCCCTAAAACAAAAACAACCAAGGAAATTAACGTCTTGTTTCTTTTTTTTTATATTCTCTGTGCCTGCCACCTTTGTGTGGTTTTCAGTTTTAATTGAAATTCAGTAACAGCAGAGTTCAAACACAGAGTGGATGTCAGCCAGTGTACTGCAGCAGCAGCACTGCCAGAGAGGCGCAGTTGTTTGACAAAGAAGAATGTTCCTTTTCTTTTTATAGCACAACATTGTTATCTGTTTCCTTTTTATTGTAGTGGGAAAGATAGCTGCCACTTTTGTGTTCAAACGCTGTGCCCACGACAATCCCTCCTCAGCTGCTCGTACCCCTCCAAATCACACTCCTCCTGAGCTGAGACCACTCACCTTCACTCTGCACAACTGATTTGAGAAAGCATGTGTTAACAAAGACTTATCATTAAATTAAAAACTGGGGGAAAAAACTACAGCTGGAGATGTTCAAATGTGACAGAGAAGTGAGTTTTGAACAGTGGTGACTAGAATTTGCTCTAACTTGGCTTGTTTGACCTTACATGTGTTAACTGATTGATTTTAATTCAAGAGATGCTAATGCTTAACTGATATATAATCTATATACATATATAAATGAGCAACAGAAACAGTAAAAGGAAAAGCATTGCATGGTTCAACATTACGAAGCGTGAAAGACCTCTTCTTAGACATGTTTATTAGCTTTTATATGCAATTCTTGTACTTCATTTTAAAGTGTCTAGTCACATATTTTACATCAGTTCTAAATGGCACTCAAGGTAGATTATAGATATGTTGCATTTGCAAAACACCACTTTTATTACAGAAATAAAGATTTGCATTATTTATTTACTTTATTAATGTAGAATTGTCACTGGCAGAGTTTATATCAGTCTTCATCAAACCTCTCTAGAAAAATCTGTGGTACAACTGCATCTGTAATACAGGAATTGTAGGTCTAGGATTGGCAGTCAGCAAACATACCTGTTCAGATAGCTGTATGATATGGCCCAGGTTAACACATGTTTACAATTTCATGTGGCCCAAGAGACTTCTCATGAAAAGGAAAATTCCTGCATGATTTAGCAAAGCTCACAAATTCACTTTGCCCTCCTGAAACCTAAAAGATACTGAAGTAAATCAGAGAAATATTTATGTTGTGTATAATTCATAAGTTACTGTGACATGTTACTAGTTCATGAAAGCTCTTTAAATCATAGAATGCTTATAATTTTTGGTAATACTAGTCTTACAGAGGTAATCTGTACTAAGTTCATTTTATTTCATTAGATACATTTCTGTGGAGGCTAGGTGCTAACTATGCAGTTGAATTTAGAATGGAAAACACAAAATTTCACACTGAGAATGAATAATTCAGTTTTTAAGTTGCTAGCAAGATAAGAATAAGTGGATTGCTGTCAAATGATCTTTATCTTATTTGTCAAGATAAAGCACAGTCCCAAAGCCATAAACAGACTGTAAAGGAGACATTTCCTTTTTAACCTTCTTTCACACTTTGAGAGATCTTTGCAAATCTGTCCAAGTAGATTAAAACAATTTCCTTTCTTAATTTTTATTAGCTGGTACTTTTTAAAAAAAGAAAACCCTTAGTTCATGCATCTAGAAAGGCTTACATGTCCTTCCTTTTAAAATTGTACATATATTTAATTTGTACATGCATAAACTTGCATGGCCCAACATCAATTTTACAACATATTTTAAAAAAAAAAAAAAGTTGCAAAACCAAAACAGCTGCACATTTTTACATTTCAAGCATATAAAGCTCCAGCCAATATACTCTAACCCTTAGATTTATAAGTTATTTAAGGTCAGGTAGCTTTATCTCTGACCATAGCTCCTATGGTATTGTTCTCATTAATGACAAGAAGAAAAATAATTTATTCACCTTTTACTTCCCAAAAGTCCGTCTTGCAGAAGTGGCATCCTTTTGAAATATAGGCCCATGATCCTTTTCTTCATCTCTACATATCTTTTTGAGCAGTGCACAAGGGCAAAGAAAAAACATATACTGAATAAATTTGGAACACATTACCAAGCTGAACAGTAGTTCCCACCAGCAACAACTTTGGACTGAGACCAGGACCTCAGTTCAAATAAATCAGCATAAAACATTTTTGAAACTGCAATAATTTGCACTTGCAGAGGATTTGGCCCTCAGACCTGAAGCTCAGCACAAAAGAATTTATATCTCCCATCTTAATTATGCCAGACAAATGGTGTGTTGTTTTAGTAAGAAGACAAACGCAGCTTCCAGGAGTGACCTGTATTTAGTAAGATGAGGTTCTACATATACATTACCAGGATCAACTGAGTTTGGGGTTTTTAGCTATTTGTTCTTAATCATATATTTAAATCTAACTGTAAAGACCTTTCATGTTCTAGTTTTGTATGCTAAACCTGTACTGGGGCAATATGATTCTTCAGGGAAAATATAAAGTCAGCTGAAATCAAGAAAAAAAAAACCTAAACAATATTTAGACTTAAGACCCCTCACTCCTTTTTTTCCATTTTCCCTTAAATCTATTTTTTTAATAATTCACTTTAAATTATTTGAATTTTAAAGAATACTCTTCAAATTCCCTTAAGAAAATTAAATTGGGAACTTCTTCAATTACAAAATTTCTCCTTGAAATTCTCATACTGATATATATTCTCATACTGAATAAGTAGTTATATTCTGGATTAATAATTTATTTAAGAGTCTAATACTAAATATACACAGGGACTTAGTCAGATATCTACAATTTTGGGCAATATTGTCCGACACTGAATTGTCTGACAAAGAGGTGTAATGTCCCAGGCAGTAGTGCAGTCCCTTAGCACATCAGTATCAGACTATAGAGTTGCACAGGCACTTTATTTTTTACTGATGCTGATGTGTTTCTTCTGGGCTTTTATCATACTCCCAAATGCTCCTTGGTGTACCTCCAGGAGGATGTTGAGCTGCCTTCATTGATTGTCCCTGGGGCCCAGGACAGTCTAGTATTCAGAACGTGCATCTGCTTGGACAGGGCCTCCCAAAGTGAGACCCAGATATAATTATGCCAGGTTGGATTTGGAAGGAGAAAGAGTGGACTTGGGCTATGTCCCCCAGTGGGACCCTGGGGAATGTGATGGCATTTACCCACTGCCTACCCCAGGGGCAATTTTTTCACCCTCTAATTTATCCAGCCTCTGATTTTGCATCTGAAGATTTGACCTTGTGCACAGTACTGAGGGGTCTTTTTGTTTGCCTCTTAGGAATTTCTTACCCTCTGAAGTAGCTGCTGTTCAAAGTCACTGTTTCTGTGAATTTAGGCACACAATGTTTGCATCTTTCAGGGAACTTGGATCGGACAAACTTTATATTCAAAAGGCCCTGGCATGACCAAAGACCAGCTAGGAGAAACTTGTTTTACTACAGTACTTTGAGATAACTCTTCAGCTATCTTGCCTCTGTGTGAATACTGAACCCCTATCTCAGCCTTTAAATGAAGAGTCACCAGGCAAGGAGGATAACTAAAAATTCCAATTACTTAACTACCTTTTTTGGTTTGGGTTTGGGGTTTTTTTGGGGTGGTGGTGGTGGAATACTGTGCAACATTTATCCAAATACAAGGCAGGACTTGTACATTTCCCAGGGAAATATGCCCCATTGTCACAGTCCTGTTCTTCTCATGGAAGTAATACATGTAAGAAAACAGCTGTGACGGAGGAGCAAAACCAAAATGCCTCATTGTTTTTCAATATTATCCATGTTTCTACTTAAATAATTAAATGGCTGAATCAATACATCTTTTAGTGAATTTAAAGAATTATCATATGCAAAAAATGAGTGGCACATATCTCTGTACCTAGTGTTTCTCAGAGATAACTACTTATCGTTGGATTACAAGTTCCTTTGGGGTTTCTGAGATGGAGGGGAATGAATTTTCTTGGTATTCAGCAATTTAAATACCATGTACAATTACACTTGCTTTCCTGTTGCAGTAGAGTACCTAAAAAGGGGATATGTTTAGGAAGAAATCACCCTGAATTTGTTACCTCACCCATCTGATAGACCCTAGATGTACTGAATTTCCAATTATTGCCTGCTTACATAGTTTGAAACACGTTTCTATCCCAGCAGGATGCTTATGGTAAGCACCAGTGAGTGGCTGGGGTTAGAAAAAAGGATTTGCACAGACAGCTGTATGAGCCCTGATGGCCTGCCTTACAGACCACACAGGAGAAAAGACAAGCAGCACAAACTTCTGACTTCCATGCCTCCTGTTATATTATTCAGATACACTCAATTCTGACATTGCACTGACTTGTATTTCTGCAAGGGTGAAATTCAACTGCTGGCTTGTCTGGAAGAGTTCTGATCTTCATGTCAATTAATTCACAGGAGAGTTTATTATGCATTAATTAATATTTCGCCTGTGCTTAGAAACATATACCGAGAATGGAAAACAGGAAAGCTTCCTGAAATGAGGGAAGTATTCTACTGGAAGATGAGAGGTTCTGAAATGTATGGGTTTCAAAGAGCTGTTGTTGCCTAAAAGAAAACAGTGAAAAACATTATGTTTGGATGTGTTCCACTTACTCATTTCTTCCCCTTACATTGTACTAGTTGGGCTATTTACATGAAAACATCATCTTTGTTTCTTAAGAGTTCATCTGCTGCTTGTTCCCTGCCTGAAGTCAAAATAATGCTATGTTTGTGAGATTTTAATCACCTCTACTGCAAACAATTATGAAATTATAAACAGAAGATTATGACTGCAAGTGGGAACTAAGTGGCAGGAGCTGATGAACTCTTAAAAGCAAAGATCCTGTTATCATGCAAATGCTTCCAGTAATGAAGAAAATGAAGCAAAAATCATGTAAAAAATATGAGCATCTGAATCATAGACAGCAGTGGGTCTTTCAGACAGGATAATGGCAGTTGAAATGATTTCATAATAAACTTATAAAGCCATACTAGCAATTATTATTTCATTATATATCCATTTTTGCATCTGTAATATTTCTTTTTCATCAGCAGGATTTTGTCTTGTAAAACAGAATCCTATGGGAGCCTACCATTTTTTTAATAGAATCTCATGATTTCCTGTACATAGCATATGCTTTTCACACCTCTTACTTGTTTATGGCAGTTACATCCAAGAAGAGGAAGGCATATGTGATTTATACTACAGCTTCCCTCTCCTAGTTGAACAGTGATGAGGAAGTCAAGAGTAATGTCAGGAGCCTGAAATGTCCATTTTCAAGGACACCAGCAGAAGAAGGCAGCAAGCCTACATGTGTGTCAATGCCTGCACAGCAGCAGCACAAGTGTTCTCCAATGACCCTTTTGCTTTTGCTATGTGCATTGCTGGCAGAGGAAAGGGCTTTCCCTCAGACATGCACTTTTATCTCCAAGGCAAGATATATGGAGAAAAGCATTTGATAGCAACCTACTTTATCAAAGAGTTGCAGGAATGCACCATCAAACGTGCACCAGTCCTCTGTATATCATTGCCTTTCCTTATACAGAATGATTGTGAGTGTTCTGCTCAACACATCTGTGCAGGTTGCATGGATATCACTCTCTCCTGTTTGATGTCAGATTAGCAACACTGGTCAGCTCAGCGACAGCAATGCTCAGAGAGACCTGCTGTTCTCATGTGGATTGTGGATTTGGATTGCCCTGAGAATCCCTGGCAAATCCTGACACATCCACTTAAAAAGCTGTTTGTTCCCAGTGTGATCTTTGAACTGCACTCAGCCTTTGTAATAAGTAGCTGGATATTTATGGCTGTCACTGAATTCCATGACTGTTTAGGAACCTTTGCACAAGATTCCCCTAAACTTGCTTTGTATATTTTTGGAATGTGTTTTTTTTCTGTCAGCTAAGCAGGTGACCAGAAAAACCATTTCAGAGACTGCAGTCACTACTGATATAAGAATGAGAGGACACTAACAGCTGGAGACACCTCCAAGTCTATTGTGTCTGGTAGAAGTGACCTGGTTCAGCAAAGGGGATTGACCTGAAGACTGAGATATAGCCCCATCTCCAGGGGTAGAACTGGTAGTAGCAAAGGCAAAGCCATGGAGAGAAACCTAAGTTAATACCAGCTCCTTATGTGAGCAGATAATGTTTTGGCCACTGAAGTCCTGGTATATGTATAATCACCTGAAAGTTTAAGTGCCTGTAAAGCAGGGTGGAGCTGAGATTAATGATATGGCAGACATTACTCACATCATGATTTTTTATGATGTCATGGTAACCAGATGAAAATGGAGCTTCCTACAGAACTGCACTTCGAGAAAATGTTTGACATTTGTTAAATGACAGGGTTTTGGTATATTTGTTTTGCTAACTGAAGCTTCAGTTACCCTAAATAGATAATTGTATGCCTGATGATGAGAGTAGCAGAGACTACAAAAACAGCTTCCAAATGCTAAAGACAGACATTGAGTGAAATTTGTCACCTCAGAGGACTAGTGTAAGATTCAATAAGACTTGCTTTGATAAGGTTTGTTACCTTGCTTGAAGTCTCATCCTCCAGGAAGTATAAATGTATTAAAAAAATACAGGTTTCATTTTTAAGTAAGTGTCTATCTTTGAGCTGCGGAGAAAAGTCTTGAATATATTACTCAGGTGCATTTTGAAAGTGCCTAAATCAGAAATCTGATACAATAAAATTACTTCTCAAAATCTCATGGAAAGGAAGGAAGACATATATCTCCAGAATTTATTTCAGTGCTACATTGATGAGACTGAAGGCTGTGGAACTTCAGTCACATTTAGACAGTAATTTGAGGGGTTTTTTTGGAATTTCACCATCCTCTTTCCTGTATAAAGTTTGCCTTCAATTTGATATGTTTAATAGTTCTTAACTAACCTAAACCAAGACCTTCAAAGGGCATGTATCTGAAAGCACATGAAGTTGTGCTTTTCAATTTCTTTTTTCTCTTCTAATATCATAAAATACATAAGCTGTGTTTTTAATAATTTTTTCTAGGTTTTTAATTCCAGTGTGATGTTTTAACAAATATTCAAGGAGTAAAGAAGCAGCAGACCAACTATTTTCACTGATACACTTAGCAAAGTGAGATATACAACAATGGAATTTTCTTTTTTTTCTTCTCAGTCTTTGTCGGATGCTATTGTAGCCTGTAAATGCTACAGTGTAGTTGTACAGCAGTAGACTAGTGGACTTCTATCATTCTCTGCTGCAGGAAACAACTAGTGTGTTGTAACAGACATACTTTTCTATTATCCCTGTTTAGTGTCTCCAGCCAAAAAGCAACAACAGCAGTTCATCCTTGGTCAGGTCCCTGTTGGGACTATCTAATTACCGTTGTGGTGGATCAGAGGCAATTAATTTTATTCTTTTTGCTTTAAAAAGCAGCAATCAAAAGAGGGGAGTGGTGAGGCTTTTGATGCCAGAATACAGTCCAACACAGAGGTTACACAATTAAAATCAGAAAATGTCAAGCAACAGAAAAGTTAAAATAGCACTACCTCATCTTGCTTACAGTGGCAGAGTGCTATGGGGAATAATGCCAGTTTATACTCTCTAAAGATCTATTGCAGGTTTCCAGCAGTTCAGACATTGCTGTTGACTAAACTATATTTTTATTGAAGTTATCACAAAGTGCAGTGTTTTCTACTACAACAAGCTTTGTTGCTTGATTGCTCTTATTCAAATCTCAGACTAGGAGATGACAATGTAGCCTTCTTTGATGAGTGTGAGTCATCATGGCTATTATTCTTTGAGGTGCTTATCTACACAGATACCAAATAAAAATGGTTTCACTCTAAGAAAAAAGACTTCTGAGTAGCAAGGTCAACCTGCGAGAGGTTTGTCAAAGTTGTTTCCAGGTTTATATTGCAGTTCTTTTTTTAAATAAGAAAACAACCACAGTAATAAATCCTGTCTGTTACCACACCCCTCATTTGCCATACGTTTTAACTGTAAAATAATTTGGACATGATGAAACTTACATTGTTTCAAATGTCCACTGAACTTCACACAGCAAAAACATTCTGCTCATGAAGAGAGGGTAACACATATAGAGGGCATTAATTCCTAGTGATGCTCATTAAGATGGTTGAGTAATGTCTTAGCAGTAATCATCAAATTTTTGACTATCCTCAATGAATTTTCAGCAGAGAAATAAAGCTTCCTTAAATCCAGTCTACAAGTTGCCTTGACCTCTTTCAAAAACAACGTCCCGAAAATAATGTTCTGTATGGGCAAGTGAATGGTAAGTTTGTTAGGCATGTTACAAAGGAAGAGACATGCTAAAATATGTGACAGAAATGATCTTAGATCTAGTAAACTATGTTCTAATATCCTTTGAAACAATGAACTCCTTAATCTGACAGGAAAAATATATGCTAGTTCTCACCCACTGTGATGCACTTGAAAAAAGAGACTGCAATAAAAATGATGTACATGCTCTGCTAAATGTTCCATTTCTATTCAGATAACAAACCTCTCAACATCTAAAAATGTTATCTCATCTCTTTTGAAACTGAACGGGCTTGTCAATAGACTCTTGCATGGGTGAATTGACTCGGGCTATTTCAGAGAAGGTTTATGGGGGGATTCCAGATAAATATATAGAAAATATGAGACAGGATTCGATTATGTTCTGTCTGCTGCATCACACACTTAATCCTTTTTTTTTTTAATTTCCTATTTTTTATTTTAAGATTTTGCTTTTTGTTTTCATGGTATGTGTTTTTTAATGTTATCGGAAAGCCTGCCAGGTGAAAACATGGATACTTTACTATTACAGGGTTCAGGGTTTCTTAACTTCTGGTGTTGGGAGTCATGAACTTGCCTAACTAACTGACATCACCTAGACAAGGCAAATAACTAAATGCATACAGTGATTCATTTGAAGGCTCTTATTTCATGTTCTCCCCTGTTATGGAGGCCACAGCAAACCATGTTAGTAGGGGTAGCACAGTCATTGTTCCTTTTGAGAAGCCAAGTGCCACACTTGCAACAAGATACTGGACACAGAAAAGAGTTACACAGCACTATTGCAGTTAGGGAATGTGTCCCCCAGCATGAGATGCAAGACGTCCTTCCCATTCATAATCTTGTGCTTGTCTACTGCACAATCCACCACTCACTTGTCATAATGTCCATAACCTACTCTACCCCCAGGACATTACACTGTATGTGGGAAAGTCCTTTTCTTAAACCACATCATGCATCAACTTACAGACATCAAGACTTCAGAAAATCAGGAGCACTGTAAGAACAATTGTGCTCACAATCTTAGGTTTAAGTTACGAGGTGTAATATTACATGTGCAATATAAGTGTAAGGGTTAAATTGAAGGGAAAATCAAGGCCTTAAATTCATTAGTAGTACTCCATTCACTACATCTGTTTTACATCGGCACAACACCACTGGATTCTTTCATTAGAGCATTTTCCTATACATCAGAGCTAAGAGGAACTTAGAAATTCTAAGTACACATTCAGATCCAGGGTCAAAAGCAGGAGGAAGGGTTTGGGAGCCACTCAGAGTAAAAGAGCAACCATCAGAAAGTTCTGCATGTTATGAATGTTAACTTTTCAATGTTTTTGTCATGAAAGGTTAATACAAGTTTAAAGCAAACATACTAGACTACAGAAAACAGAGGTTATGCATATAACTGTCACCTACACACAGAGAAATTCATTTTCAAAACATGCATTAATGTGAGCAATCATTTGTTTAATAAGCAGGACTAGGCTGAAGTAGACAGATTTGCCTTGAATTACTCCTGTATCTCTGAGTAAATAACTTTATATCTCAGGAATACCCCTGGGTTAGATTCTGGTTTATGGGGTACACTGAGAGGTTGCACTCCAACCTGTTTGTGTCATTTGTATAGTATACCTCTAAGGATCTTGGTGGAAATATCAAGGAACCAAAGGTACAAATGCATTTATAACATTATGCTACCTTAATTCATAACTATTTATTTTATTTTTCTCTCAAGGTAATCCTTCAGGTGTTCTGTCTATCACAGTCTGCCTTTCTGTTCCTAGAGCAGCATATTCACTGCTGACAGTCTGGCTAAATACCAGCCTACCAGGAGGGGAACCCATTTAATTGCCTTGATTCTGGCTTCATAAAACAGCTTTCACACCTTAAACTGGACTAGTTCGCATCTGTGGCTGTCAGGTTTCTGGCTTACAAATAAAGAAATCAGCTGCTTCTGTTCCTTAAAGAATACCCAAGGGTACCAAACCTCATGCATAAAGCCAAAACATACAATCTGATTTCCATACAGAATAGGAATAACACATTTTGTGAATAAGAATGTGTCTAAATTACTATACGTACCTTTTTTTTTTTTTTTTTTTAAATACACAGAAGATACCATAACATGCTACTGAGTAGGAATTAAGACAAACTTCTAGTTAAAATGTAGATCACACTACTTTTGTACCTAATCTGACTGTAATCTCAGTCATGTCATCTGAATCTATTTAGACTTTTTATTAACTCCATTTTGAGTGACATGTTTGAGTTGTTTTAATTGTTTTAATAAACAAAAGGTACTCTGAAAAGCCTGTTTCATGACAGCATATACTTCAAAAACTATCAACCAACTAAATCTTGCTTTTCAAACCTAAGCATCATCACAGCTGAGAGGTGTGAAAAAGGGTAACTTTGTTGCAGTAGAAGGAATAGATTACTCTATCCCCATACCACTTTCCTCTTCAAAAACAGACTTGAGGCAAGGTAAACCAATTTCTTTACAGTAAACATGAATATTAAGTAACAACAAAGCTCCAGTTTTTTGAAAGGGAAGTGAATGCTCTTATAAATCATAAAAGAGGTTTGCTGGAATCAGATGTTCTATTAAAAAAAAATCCTTCATGGCCTACTTTACCTTTCCCCATACAAATTATTTTTCAAATAAGACTGTGTACACACTCTTCTGAATTTAAAAGGTACTACTATATTCAAAGAACATTAAGGATGGCAAGTTAATCCCTTAAATAACAAAAAATGCTGGAAATCAGTTTTTTTTATACTTTAGATTGCAAATCAAAATCCACCACTGTGGGAGCTGAATATCTTCCATACAAAATTAATATCAGTAACAAAATCCTCAGATTTTATAGTATTTTCATACTTACTTACATGCATACTTCTTTGATATCAGAATTTTGCCTGTACATTATTAGTTCAACTGTGCTGTATTGTGTGTATTGGAGGTACAATCTTTAATTAGGTAATTACCCATTATTTTTCAACATGATGCACAAGATGACTGGCTCTCTCTTCATGAATGGATAATCAATATCTCTTCTTATCCTCCCATTTGTTGTGTAGTTCTAATCTTATTTATTCCATAGTCTCATCACTCAATAGAATAATATTTATTTCTCAGTAGATTTCTTTGTGATATTGCTATCACCACAATAGGGCTCAAAGAGAAATAATTAGTCTTTGCAATATCCTCAGCAGGTAAAGCCTTTGGAGAATTAAGACCTAGGGAACAAATTACCCTCTGGTAGGATCCAAAAGTCTTTTACTCCTGTTCATCCTTCTTGCCCTTGCTTTTGGACTTCTCTCAAAGACACAGAATGGGAATGAAAAAGCTGAGGAGCGGCACATGTTTAGGTCCTATTTAACGTGTAAGCCATGTGTCTGGACCTGGCAGATGGATAGCTTTTTAGGTTCCACACTTTAAACTAGACCAGAGACAAAAGGTTTAACATTTGCCCTGAATTTATGTGCACAAATATAGGAAGAAGATTTCTGTAGCTTTTCCTAATTTTTTTGCATTTCATCAAACCTGCTTAGTTGTGCAGTAGCTCAGATTAAAAGGGAAAGATACAAAATGTAAAGGGGCTCACTTTTTTGGAATATGGAAAATGTGACTTGATCCTGCCCAGATCTTTCCCTTGTAGACAGCAGCTCAAGCCCCTAGATTATCAAATAAAAGAAATATGACAAAACCATCATCACTGTTTGGAGAAAAAATGTCCTGTCCTCTGAAACCAAACACAATTTAAGGCATGGTAAAATAAACAGTAGATAAGTATATACCAAACTGAGCTCCAGAATATCACAAGTGGAAGCTATGAGAAAAACTGTGTTGCTGTGTAACTTTAATTTATTCTGTTTTAAAATGTTAAATGTTTAATAACAGGATCAAAAGGACATTTTAAGCATTTTTCCACTCAGTGGAGCCCACTGTGAAAGAGATGAGACACAAACATGTATGTATGTCTTTCTTTATGCCATTGACACAAAGAGTAGAATGTCTAGATATAAGACCAGTAAGTAGTGGGAACATACTCTTTCCTTGTCTGCAAGTTCTAGACTACCTTCATATTACACAGCTTTGGGAAGATAGAGTTCTTGGGCATCTGTTCTGAATACTAGGCATTTCTTTGTCACTCAGAGTAACTGGAAAAATAAAAGGTGTTAATTAGACCTTCACAGAGAATTTCAGTAGCTTCCTGACATTGAGTTTCACAATTTGAAATGTACATGAAAAGAAGTTTGGAGTGTATTCTAAAATTTGTACTGTACCCTACTACCCATGTTTAATGTTTTTTTTTTTTAATTTGGGAGCTTAAGCATAGAAATTTCTGAGATGAAGGTCAGATTTTATGTGACTCATTTACTTTGCAGTGCTAGTTCTAAATGATCAGCAACAATTTTTATCCAGTGACTAACAATTCTAAAAATATGGGGGAAGTAAAATACTCAATAAAGTTCACAGAGGAATTTAGACCTTGTTTTAGCAACTCTAGCCACTGCGACATTCTTCTACTATGAAAAACTTAGTTTCTCATGCACCAAGAAGTACATCTTATTGATTTTCCACAGCAGAAGTAGAAGGAAATGAAGCTCTAGAAAGAAAATAAATTATTGTATGACCATGTACACTGTACATAGTACTTACAGATTTTCAGACAATTGGCTTATATAGATCACCATCTCCACAGCATGTTAAGCATGCAGCTTTCAGCTATAGGTATAAATAGGTGTAGAAGCAATGAAGCTACAGTTTATGCACAGGTTATCTTTAGTTTAGTGAAATCAACAAACTGTGCATTTGAATTCTTCTGCCCTGAATCTACTTTGGTCTGAAAACAAACCATTAGAAGTCAGTTTTCTTGCTCTTTATTCTCACAACTTGACAGACTGAGGAAAATGAGAGAAAGAAAATGTCTTTTTTCCCTTCCTCTTTTTATTTTTCAATTTCTTCTATAAAAGGAAAAAATGAAAGCCCAATAAATATAGCTGAGGGAATGATGCCTGAGTTGTTGCTACACTGCACATATTCTTATAGCCTTCTAAATCGTAAAATGTTAACAGCAAAACTAAATCTTGACATGTTGATAGCTAAAACCATACTGCAATATGGCACATCAATTGCCTGTTATGTTTTTGAGGACCAAAAAATATTCTCTTCTGTACCATTAACATAAATCAAACTGGTTAAATCACTTTAATACTCCAGGTGACTTTTTTTTCCTCAGATGGCACAATGTTTGATGTCAGTGCTAGTGGCAGAGGGGGGAGTGAAGAAGAGGGGGAAGGGAAATTAGATAGACTATAGATTTTCAGAATGGTTCCATACACAAATCAAGCTCAATAAGCTTGTCAGATGAACATTTCACATTAAACAAAATAATAACCTGTCATATGATTTTAAACAGCTTCTTTTTTTTTTTTTTCTTCCTTCTTTTTTCCTTCCCTAGGTTTCAGAAGAGCAACGCAGACCTGTAAGTACAGTACCACAGTTGAATTTCTCAAACTCAGGACAAAATCTTGAAAACCTCCGCATCCTTGGCTCTTGCCAGATGTTCGTTCTGACAGGAGAAAATGTACCATTTTTTCCTGAAGTTTTAGCATGCATGAATTACAGCTAGCACAAAACAAACAAATAAATGTAAATAAAATCTCTAGTCCTGCAGCTCTGGAAAATTACTGTACAGAAGTAACATTTCCTGACCTAGAAGAAAGTTATCAATTAAAATAAACCAAATTGAAATAAAACAACACATCCAGTTGACATTTGACTAATTTGGATGTTTTGTTTGCCTTGAGTAACCAAGTTGGGACCTCAACATCCTCTCTACCACCAGTAACTGATTTCTCTCAAAGCAGTTCTACCCAGTCTCTAATAAATATTTAAGTCTCTGACAGTGGCAAAAGCTCATGCTGGAATTCCACTACCCAGAGGTGGAATGAAGCTCATCACATCTCAGGATTGTGAATTAAGGTAATCATTCTATGAACTTGCTTTTTTCATAAGACATTCTGTTTCATGAACTGCCCCAATTTCAGACCACTAAAGCTGTAATTAATGGAAATGGACTGAATAGGTATCATTTGCCTGATGAGTTCACAGTCCACCTGATGCGCATTCTTACACTAGGATTTGCTGCTGTGTTCATACATGTTTATATGGGTCAGCAGCTGAGAGTTATAAGTTCATTTATGCCATTTTTTTAATATAATTTTGACATTAACATCTGCACCTCAGTTACTCCCAACTGTAAAGAAAAGATGAAAAAAAACTATGCAAATCACTTTACGTTTTGTGCGAGAAGTCCTAGCTATATGTATACAGTATTAGCCAATTCACTTTCCAGTTTAATTAGGTTGCTTGTAGCTAATGCTCTTTGTATCATGATGTATTACAATTTTTTTATTAAAGACCATATTTCTGAATGCCTTTAAGAAATTAGGTTCTGGTTCTGTTCATACTGAATTTGATGGCAAATTTCCCATTAAATTCATTGGTTCAGGATCACAGCTTAATGAACATAATTCTTTGAGCCTGCTCTTGGTATAACAAAGAGTTTTCATTATACTGTAGCCTGTTCATTGCAATATTCAAGATATAATCAATATATTATTAAAAGAAAGTCAGTAAATGTGTAACTACATTCAGAGTGATTCAGATTAAGATTTTAGCATAAGAGATACAGTAAGAGAAACAGTGCATATTTTTACATGGAGAACTCAGATAACAGAACTATTTGTTGAAAGAGTACCTCAAGTCTTCAGTCTCTCTTGTCTATAAATTGCATTCATAATAGACAGCTCATTAACAACTCATAATGGGTACTGAATACTGCACAAACAAACACAGTGCAGCAAAGGAGACAAAAACTGAATTCATGAAAGGGATAACAGGGAGATATTTTTCAATTGAAGAGTATGACTTCATTAATGGCATTTGAGTCCTTTTTTCTGCATTTGAATTTCCATAAAGAGATCTACTGATAACTACCACTTCTCAGTACATGGTGAAAAATGTATATGCTGCATGTAGTTAATAGACCAGCTGTATAATCAGTAATGCCTGCTTTACACAAACTACAAGATTTAGGAATTACAAATTAATAATATTCTACTAAAGTGGCTACAAAGCAAATAGAAATTCAGTAACTCTCTGTGGAATCAGCTCAGAAGCATTCATAGTGCAGCCTAGGAAATACTACTGCTTCCTTAACACCAACAGTCCTCAGAAAGTTACAGTGACACTCAACACATTGCTATTCGACATGCAACTTTATTCAACCACATATCAACTTCATTTTAAGTATTCTGTCATAGGAAAGTCAATACCAAAGGAAAATTGTTATTTTTCAAGTCCATGATATCACACATAGATGGATAGCTCCAAGGAAGAATGCTAAGACATCTTCCCCATGTTCTAACATCATTTCAAAGGAGGTGTTGGTACTGCAGATATACTGGCAGCCTTGGATTATGGAGCTCCACAATAATGTACTAGTACAATAGGGTGAATGACTCCTGCCAGACAGTACACTGATACTGATTATTTAAGTTAGGAAGGATATAGCTTTTCTGCAGTAATGTAAGTAACAGGGAAGTACAAAGTAGTCAAAGCAGACCTCTAAAAAAATACAGATATTGGAACAGAAAATACTGTGAAGACAAAACGTTATATTCTTATCTACAAACAAAAGAATTAGAAATTTGTAAGAATTATGTATGTCCAGTATCTTGGAGATTATTGTATTTCAGTACACTTTATGACAAAATCTATTTTGTACAAGAAAATTTGAGAGCTGATACATTTCTTTTTTCCTTCCTTCAAGGGATAGGCCAAAGCTTTATTGTGTTATACTCTGTGTGGAGCTTCTGTTCAAACAAAGCTCTGCAGGAAGTATTGTCTGGGCATGCAGAAATTACAATCTTGAGCATGTGTCAGTTTTCCTTTGTGAGTTTCCAAATGGATTTATCCTCCTTGAAAGAAGATTCTCCTAGATATGAACAACCTCCTTGATTTTCCCTCTGCCAGATCTAGCTCTATGCTGACCACAGCAAAGGGCAAGAAGTCCTAATGAAGCATTGTAATGCCAAAAATGGAAAAAATAATACCTGTTCACAGGCTTCTAAAAGGCTCTTTTGCCTTCTATGTAAAAGATGTAACATGCATTCTCTAAAGCATGTGCCGAGGCAGGTGAAAGGATCCTAAGAATACTAGACAAGCCTAAATCCAACAGGAAAGCATTTAAACCATTATTTTCAGCATTGTTACATAGAAAGACAAGTGAAGCTGAAGATCCCTCTGCATATCTATCTGTTGAAATCTACTTAATGTGAGGAATGAAGTGTTCATGTAAATGAATAAAAACTGTTTCACACAAAGACTTTGAGATCTTTCAGACAAGAAGGAAAATTTCGCTTTGCACTTTTACCAATATTATATCCATAAATTTTGCATGTACTGACAATATTAACTTAAAGATTAGCACAATAAAAGACAAAGAGATTCAGAACTACAAGAATGGAAGATGAGCTAAAGGTGATGGCATTTATATTTCATTTATTTTAAATTGTGTAATAACATTATTTATAATGTCAGTCTTTAAATATGTGACTGGCACTCAGACAATGAGAGTTAGACAGCCAGCATCACTGAAAATGTCCTCTGGTGATGACTCAAGTACCTTTCTGAAGGATCCAAAACAATTAATAGTTGTATATGTATGTGTGCCTATTACAATAAAACTCACATTGTATTGCAGTCCTGTATCATAGCATTAACAGATAATAAATCACAGATTAAAACTGTGGACAATCATATATAGTATGATTTTGTTGACGATAGGATGAATATGAACTTTTTTTTTTAAATGCAGGAAAGGAAAAAAATAAGCATCAAGTAACTTTATGTACAATGATTAAACTTCATTCATTTTAATGAACCCTAGGTGTCACTTTCTAATTGGTGTGAAAATGGAGAACAACAGTCAGTGGGTACTAAAACTTTGATGAATGTTTCAGCCTGGGCATACAGAGAATTGGAGAAAAAAATATATATTTTTCCCTGACAAGGTTCTGAACAGTAGATATTTATGGAAAATGTGGATATGGATTTGGAGCTATCAACTGAACATCAACTAAGAATTTGGATTTTTGCAAAAGACTATGAGAAGGTGTGCACTTGTTGCTTGAAATGTTTATTAGTGAAATTACCTGAAAAGTGCAAAATCAAAAAGTAGTGTTGATAATAAATAACAAAATAAGAGCATTAATTCCCTTCACCTTAACACTGAAAAATTCCTCTGCTTAGTCTAAAATCTCTTTGCAAGCAGGTTGCTCTGAAGAAATATTTTTTCCATCTAAAATTAGGTCAGCATTTCTGTTCTGAATTGCTGTCTTCAGTGATAATCAAAGCTAGTAATTCATTCTTATATATGTATTGTAGGCTAAAGTTTAGAAAAATCAGTTTCAGTCTAAAATTAACACAGGTCCTTTTTTCAAGTTTGTTCAACAATTTTGTATATTCGATGGGTTATTTTTTTGCTGATACCTACTGCAATGTACATGAAAGCAACAGGGGAACACAAGAAAAAACAGGTACTTTGTATTCTGAATAGAAATTACCCATTCTTCTCTACCTTTCCAAAGCTTTGCAAGTGAGGAGTACCCAAGACAACCCTTTCTGATCAATGGTAAAATAAGTATATCCTCAAAGTCTTTACATCTAGTGTAGTGGCTTTTTCTGGAAGATAGGTTATTGAAAATCATGTAGTTGTTACCAGGTGACATTAAATGGCTTTGCTATACATGAGGTCAGATTAATTATTCCTTTTGGCTGTAGAAACATCAACATCATGAGGGGCAAATGTTAAAGATGTATTTTGGCTTATGATATTTATGTCTATAAAGTGATGTTTATCCTATATTAGAATAGAAAATAAAATTCCTTCATAGTTTGCGGAAGTTGTGGACCTTGAGAGACAAAAATATCGGAAGTTCTACCTCTGCCTATGTCACACTCTTTTGTAGCGGCTAATCTGCAATAATTTGAAAATTCACACTATTTTATGGGGAACACAATAAAATATTATCCAGACATTTGTTCTGGATTTTGTTTTAATTACTGGCTAATGCTTTTTTTTTTACAGAAGTCAACTTCTGATTCAGTTACATCCAGTTCAGTAATTGTGTCTCTAGGTTTAAGATTCTGTCCTGAACTCTTAAATCAGTGGAATATCCTTTTGCATCAGTAGTTTAAAAAAAGGTTCAGGTTTCACATAGTGTATCAAAAAGCAAAATCTGACACCTTCTTTCATGGGGCACTTTTTGTGACAGAGGGAGAGTGTGCATGCAGAGGGAGTTTCTCCAAAACACTCTGTGTCCAACCAGCTATCTTGTAAACTAGCAGAGTGCAGCTCAGTCATAACTGCTTCAAGACACATAAATAGTATCATACTGTAGTTTATAATGTGTCAGATGAAAACTTTTAGAAGATTATTTACTTCATCCCAAGAAATAGTCAATTAGTTTATAAACTGCAGAAATGAGGTATGAAACTAAGTCAATGATGTATCAAAACCCATAAGGAAATATGACACTATGCATCAAAATGTGAAGCTGTGATTACTTTCTGCTTCTATGCTCTTTGATAAAACTGGAGGCAAGTAATTCACTGTTGACTGTTAAAATACCTTATCATGTTTACTAGCACAGCTGAGCAGATATATGGAACAGGGATGTGGGAATGGAAAAGAAGAGAAAAGAATACTGCTCAGTACATCTTAAATGTTCAAGTCATTTATTGAAAAAAACAGTATTTCAGAATTCAGGAAAAAAATATCTTCTCTTCCCCCATGCCTGAAGGAGGAAAAGGCTTGGCCTCTCTCACTTCTGCATCATTGCAAAAGTGACATGTCCATTCAGTTGAGTTTGAGCCACAAGCCCTACACTCTGACAATATCTGTCTTCATAGGCAGTTTTTCCTGCTCTGAACAAGCTGTCACATTAGAGTCCACCTCTCCCACCAGCCCCTGTCAACAAACATATCCTTTACAAGACCCTTGTCTACCTTGTTGTACCAGAAACAGACAAAACAGTGAAAGCACTGATGGTATCCAATTGAAAATACAATTGAAATGGAGAAAAAAAGGTAGAAAACTCAACATTCACCATTTTTGATCTCATCAGTGGAAGTAAATTCAAACACTTCATATTTTATTTACCTTGCATGTTTTCCTTCATTACCACTGCCCTGACACACAGAACCACTACAAACTGATGTGATAGTTTAAAAGAGAATCTGATTTTGTTGTTTGGTTTTTCTTAAACAGTCGTTTCTTTAATTGATAAAGAGGAATCAGAATTTTCCTTGGCAGTAATTATTTTATAAGATGCTAGCAAATATAAGTGGACAGTGATATTCCCTCCAAAATACAGAATCTCTACTAGATATCTTTAGGGAAATTAGTTTTGATCATCAGCCTATGCGATGACTGAAAAGTTTTATACAACTATTTTTATAAATTTATGAAGGCCTCTATTCTCAAATAACATAGTCATTCCATTTTTATTACTATATTGCAGTGACAGTTAGTGTTCTTTATAGGAATACATTAACAGAAATGCAGTTTATGACTTTTTTTTAAATGCACTTACAGTAGTTAGAGAATTTCCTCTGAATCAGTTTTGATTAGATTGAAGAAAGCAACACTTCTGGATACACATCAGTACGTGTGTTAGGAATCTAGCAGAAGACAGTGTATTCGGGGAGTTAGAGACCTTGAGCAAGCCCCATCTACTGTATTGGACCTTCTACGTAAGGCTTGAGAAACCTGTGTGCTAGCACAAGTAACCACAGTATAACTGCATGAATATAAGAACATAAGGAATTTGCTGGAATAGTCTGGGTAGGGGCTGTTCCTGAATACAGTTTCTAGGTATGTCTATCTACATATGCTCTTGTGGTCATTCAGAATGACAGGCCATCCCCACCCATGAGAACTTACACAGTTTTCTTACTACAGTTATAAGGAGCCACTCTGTAGAGGGATGTTGAACCTCTCCACGTATGGTAATCCTGCATAGCATGCCATGACTGTCCAACTGGTGTCTGCCTGATACTGTATAGAAGTGGAGTTCCTGCCATCTGAAAGGACATAAGCTTGTCATACTATTTATATTTCTCTTCCCACTTTCTACCTTATTCTACTTTACCTTGCTTACTGAGGGACAGAAAGAATCCTGTCTTCTCATCCCATTGCAGAACAGTACATCCAGAATTTCAAAATAGGATTATCCAACCAAAAACTAACAAATTAACAACCAGTTCTCAAACCTTTGTGATAAGCCGCCCAGTTTGGAAGAAAATGTTCAGAAAAAAAAACTTTTCTGGGCAGCCTAGAAAGCGTGTGAGTTGTCTGCAGGATGTCAGCTAGTCCCTTGGGGAAGACTATGATTAAATGTTGAGTGAGAAAAGGAAGAAAATGAGGGTGTCTTGAATTCACTAATTCAACTCATGACATTGGCAAAACAGGGGAGAACAAGCAGATGAATTCCCAGATGATGATGCCTTCTAGTGCTGCAGTTAAGGGACAAAACAAAATCAAACAAAAAAACAAACAATCAAACAACACCCCCCCAAAAAAAAAAAAAAAAAACAAACAAACAAACAACAACAACAAAAAAAAAAAACAAAACAAAACAAAACAAAAAAAAACCCCAACCCTATCTCAGAAGAACACTGGACAGAAAATGTCCTCTTTCACCATTCTTTTTCATCACAGCATCACACCATGACTGAGATGTACCACAATATGGAAGAGTTTATTGTGAGGTGTGCAAAGAAGAACCCTTCTTTGCTGTTCTAAAGTAGTTTTAGAATGGAAAAGGGCAATGATAACATCATCAGTAAAGTCAGATGATGAAAAAAATAATGGGGACAGGGGAAGTGGAACTACTTTTCCAGCTAAGTGTTTGGTTTTCAATTTTTTTTAATTGTCCAAATTCAAGTTAAATGCAAAAATAAGGAAGGAAGAAAAAAAAAAAAAAGATAAAAATAAAAAAGATACTATGTTGATTTTGTCTAGACCAGCAGCAGAAAAAGGCAAGTTCAGACAAAATCTTGGTCTGACTATAGATTATGTAAGGAAAAATGAAATGAGCAGTGTTCTGTATTACATCAAACATGCAGATATTAAATGTTTGTGACAAAGGAAAAGAATAGAAACACATTGTGACCCAGGACTGCAAATCTATTCAAGGATATTAGATAACCAACTCCTATTTAAAGTAAAGTTAAGTTATTAAACACTTAAGGATTTTATCTTAAGGGTCCAAAAGGAAGGCTGCATCTATTTGAAAGTGTAATAGATACATTTGTTTCTGAAAGCAATCCCAGTTATTTTGACTCAGACGAGTCACAGACACATAAGTGTAAATAATGATTCAGCTTCACAAATCAGGATTAAACCAGCAATTTTCATGCTGCAGGAATGTTATTTGCTTGATAGCTACAAATACACAAGATGTTCACCAGGCCTTATACCTTGTTTTGAGATGAACATAAGCCAAAGTTTTTGCAGTAAGCTGAGGCCTAACTAATATGATTCTTTACTAACATTATATATATATATATATAATATATATAAAACCCCAAAAAAACTAATGACAGATCTTGTATCTAGTTGCAGATTTTCCAAACTTTCAGAGTATGAAGGTTCAAGACCCTTGTTCTAGAATCACATTTGACTTTAGGAAAATGCCTTTTGTTCACTGACAGAGAGCAATGATTCTCAGGAAGCCAGAGACTGATGATGGATGGTATTTCTTCACAGTCTTCAGGAAAGGATGTTCAAACAGCTAGCTTTGTCTGCATCTGGCATCGAGCCAGAACTTGGACCAGACTCAGGTGCCAAAGATGGTTTCCACAGAAACTTTCATGTGTTCATTCATCTGCAGAAACACTGAAAGATGTCCGGAAGAAAGTCTTCAAGTTCTGTTCCCATACATAGCCAGGTACATTATACAAGACATCATTATAGCTCTTTTAATCTAGTGAAGGATCACCCAGGAAATACCTGTATGCACATGCATGTGAGTTTGTCTTGAATTCCCTCCATCTCCAGTGACTTTTGGATTTAGTAGCTGATGATTCAGACAAACTTAACAGAGGAGTGCAGAAAGATATATATTCCAATAAATTACATGGACCTGAAGGATGTGTTGCATTATCAAGTCATGCCGCAGTAGAGATTCTGACTATATATACACACATCAGAGAAAGCTCTTAAAAATCTTCAAAACCAAGAACCGCTTTGTTAGAGCTTGCACCATTTGGCACCTAAAACCCCAAAGAAAGAACACAAAACAAATCTGCAGAATGAGTTTTACAGATTTGTTACGTCCAGAACTATTTTTTTTTGCTTTTGCTATCCCATGTAATTTTTTTGTGTTTCAAGGTCTGTGGCCCTTCCTCTCTGTTAAGGTAGTAGAACATTAATTCTAGACAGACGATAGATCATTTGCCTTCTGAAGATGTTAAATATTTTTTTCAGATTAAACATTAATCATGAACTCTGAAACTTATTCGAAGAGAAAAATATTTTTACCAGTTTTTACACTTCACTTCCTTCCTTCAAAGGAAAGAAAAATCTGTTTATCTGGCATATCGGTCCTGGAATAGGAGATACACTGATGAATCTGCAACAACATTAAATATGAATTTCTATGTCTGTAGGTTCCAGTTTAAACATTTACTTACAGTGCATTTATCAAGAAAATGAAAACATTTCTAGATTCAGTGAAACAAACTGTGTAACACAAAGTTAACAAAATAAGATCAAATTTTCATTCTATAATAGTCAAAAATAGATGTCCTTTTGAAATAGAAATATGAAAGTAAGACTAAGGTGAAATAGTTTGCCTTTTCTTTCTCATAACCTCCTCTCTGTGTACTTCCAGCATACAACTAATAATAACCTGAAACAATGTTGATGCTAGATTTTCTAAGGCCTCATACATGTTAATGAGGACTCAACATACCTTCTTGATCTTCTTGTTTATTGACACACACAAAAAAAAAGATTCCCCTACTTGTCATTTCAAATGATGCATCTATCTTGATCTGTTAAAAAAGGTGATTTGAAACCTTCCTGGGCCACACATCCACTCCTGCCTGCAGGGATGGTGTCTGATTTCAGGAGCATTCCATTAATTTGGAACATGTAATCAATACTGGCTACTAGGTGTTTACAGATCATGCTTCAAAGAAAATTGCAAGGAAGATAATATCCTTAAATCAATATAAAAAAAAATTCATCTTTTTAAGCCATTGTAAATTACATTTCTTCAAATATTTTCAAACCATTTGAGTAGAAATCCAGATATTCAGAAAAAAATCTTAACTCCATATATCTACCAAATATTCCTTTTTAAGCTCTGAACTGAGACGTACTAGTTCTGGATCATTTGTTGCACACATCAACTGTTGGCAGGAAACCAAGGATTCTAGCATTTTACACATTTTTTAAGTAAATGAGGAAAGGATTTCTAGTAGAGAATATTCTGCTTACTTAAACTGAAACAATTGTAAGATTAATTGCACCTACATATAAGCTATACTGAAGTGCCTTTTTGTACCTCTCAAGCACACTTTCCTGAGAAAAGGTTTGTTATCTTCAGCTTTCTGTGGATAGAGCCATATGGTCCCACCACTCTGAGGATGGAAATCCTGGCGGCAATATCTCATTTACTACTCATGTTCAACTGACAGACCCAACTGTGTTTGTCATCAATATGCCTTTTCCTTCAAGAGTCTATGACAGCACATGAATTGAAGTGACCCCAAGCCAGCTTCTCCAAAACAAAGCATTATTCACTCAAACACAGAGAAAAGGGCTTAAACAAACAAAAGATCTTTACTTCAGTTTTCATCTTTCCATCTGAGCCTCAGTAAATTTAGTTTTATCCTCCTACTTCCACCTCTAGATTAAGTGGGGGGTAGGTGAGCATTTGTTTTGTTTCATCTTGCTTACGTGCTCTTCAGAGTCAGTCATCATCTCTCCTCTGTGCAGCTGCTGACAACACTCTTAACCTCCTTTCTTCCCTTGAATCAGTATCTGAAAAGTTTTAGTGTCGTGTTTGGGCCTAGAAAAGGCCTAGAAAAAACTTGCCCACCAATCTAGAATCTGGAAGAGGCAATTTCCTATTCAAAGCTTTCCTATTAATTCCCACAAGGGCCTCGGATATTTTCCCTAGACTCTGTTTTTATTCACATAGGTTTCCCTTTGCAGTCAGGCAAGACAGTAACGATTAGGGAAAGTGAGGTGCATATGGTATTTGTTAAAAATATGCATACTTCTCACATGATTTAAAGCAGTAGAAAACAGACTAGTAAAGGTGACAGTCTCATTCCCTGTCACTACTTCAGGGTTTAACCGAAAAAGAAAATTTTATTTTTTATTCTTCAGCATCTTAAAACATATCTATTTAGCAGGTTGTTTGATATACTGACACTTTTGAGTCACACTACAACATATGTTTTCCATTACTTCAATAGTAATAGCTGTAATTAATAGATTTTAAGTAACTCGTCCATAAAATATACAGTAAAATCTTTCTAAAAGTAAGCAGAGCTAGGCTACTTTCTAGATACATGGCACCTTGACTCTCTCTAGGGCAAGCAGAGGTGGAACTCATCCCTACCTCCCTACATCTCTGAAGTTCAGCTTCTCAGAGCACCTCCTCACTTTCCTTCATACCCTAAGTGTTATACACAATAGGCTTCACCTGATGAATCTACATTAGTTTCCTGAGAGAAGTACCAAAATCCTCATGTGAGCACTGTTTTACAATGTGTTGGAGAAGGCACCTGGAAATGCACTATGGAGAATGAAGCCTCTTAAGTGGATCATGGATGACTGTTACTTGTAACATGATCCATTTTATACCCAGAGAAATAAGAGAAATGTTCAGAGAAAAAAGGGTAGGTATCTTAACACAGTGTGATTTGATGTTACTTTCATTACAGGATCTGCTATTCAGAAAAGAAAGGGGGATCTTGTTATCTTCCCAGATCTAAAATACCATCCATTTCTGTATGTTTGCTGGGCTCTAAGTGCTAAATTAATGTGGGTCACAGCCAGAAAAGGACTAGAACTGTCCAGTTGTGTAAGCTTTCCATTTCCTTGCTTTTGTGCAGTTATATCAGATATGGATTGAGTTTGTCTGCTATAAAGCCAATCTGAGCACATAATAAATCTGTTTATAAAACAGTCATTCAAAGAATTTGAAAAGCAACTAATAGCTTAATACATGGCAGACTGCAGTTACTTTTATCCTACATACAGTTATAATCTTCAGTCATGAAATTTGTTCAAAGGCTAATTTCAAGCAAACCTTCCTCACTGCACTGTGTTGTTAGATTACCACACAGCACAACACAAGCTTTCTACCACTCTAGAACTGCTTTCAGATGCAAAAGATACCACATCTGCTGGGAGCACGTTCTTCTAGTGACTCATGATCCCCTCTACATCTCCTGCAAGAAAAGAAGAGCAGCAGAAACCACCACTGAGAGCACCAGAACTGGCTGTCAAGGAATCTTATTTGCAGGAATTCAGTTTGGAATGTGTCTGCTTTAAAGATGTATAAGATGTCCAAAACTCCCATCAGAGACTGATGTACTGAAAACTGATGAGAAATTAATGAATGAGTACATTATAGCTGCTCTCCTTTGTAATACTTCAGTACAAGGTGCAGATATGAATGGTGCTGGCATGCAGTGCACCATATCATCTGAGCAGCCTACTCTCTTGAAGCACTGCACAATAACATCATCTGACCCTGATAATGTTTCTGAATGAAAGTGACCACATGGCATATTATTACATTATTTGGGCAGTTTTGGTGTTGTGCTTTGGTCATTTGTTCTATCTCCAATTATTAAATAAAATGATCCCTGATGTTTGATGTCCAATGAGAGGAAGAAAAAGCATTCCAGAAGTTTACATTTGTTAATTTTGATTTATAATGGATAAAGCTTAGCTATATGACTGTAAAATTCAGTAAACTCCAGACATTTTACCAAAATAACCCCTTCTCACTGTAGCTTAACATCCAGGCACTTGAACTGGGACAGTACGCTAAACTAATTTGTGCCATTGATGTAAGGTTTTTCAAAACCCATATGTAATACTTGTTTAGTTTTCCAAACAGTCTTTGCTAGGAGAAGCAGACAATCTGGTAACTGAAAGCAGATCTGACAGTGACTCAAATCCTAAACTGTGAAGGCAAAAAAACTTCAATGATCAAATAAAATATTATTGCTTGTAACTATGCAATGTACATCAATTATTTACAGGTGCTACAACAATGCAGTAAGAACTGCCAGGGCTAGAGTCTGAATAAAAAAAACCCCAAAAACCAACCACTAAATTTATATTAGAGTTTGAATGTCTAAAGTATTTGGAAATAGTATGGTGTTAGAAGCATTATGAGTATGAAGAAGGTGACGTGGATTAGACCTCTTAGAAACTGAGGAGTGACCAAGTCCATTCAACTAAGAATTAGAGCAAGACTTATAAAAGTGTGCAAATGGTTACTTCCCCTTCCATTTAAGGCCAGAAACTCCTATCAAGCTACTCAAATGTATTTTTCTGCACAAATTCGGGGGGGGGGGGGGAATGCTAAAAAAAACCCTATATCTTGCCAAAACTGGAAGACAGAGAAAGTTCATAATAGTCTGTTCAAATCTGTCCATGAAATAATGTTTATTTTCTAAAAATAATTGAGTTTCCTTAAACATCTTGACTTATAGATTGTTATCCAAAAGCTATATCTGTACCATTAAACCAAATAGTGCCAGGGCCCATTCCCTGGCCCTGAGGTCAACCATAGTCTGGCCCTGCCCCATTCTGTAGCTTCCTACCAAGGATGGTTCATGGTCTCTGATAATTACCAACATGGTCCCTAGAAGTTTCTTGAGAGAGTACAAGTTTTGTGAACTCAGAATCCAAAGGCTTTTTTTCTAGCAATGTCTTTCTGCAGAATATTTTTTTCCATTGCATGGACTCATCTTAATACCTTTCAGTGTAATGCAATAAACCTAGCCTGAAAGTCTGGGATTTGTTTTGTTTTGCTGGTGGTTGCACATTTAACTCAATCATTGTTCTTTAAATAGGGAAAAGTCTCATTAACCCTGTTAGATGTTTACCTTTATGAAGACTATGAGTTTCGTCTAACAGGTGGGTCTGAGTTGATCTGTAAAAGGACACTTTGGTACAGCATAAGCATTATATTCCTCAAATATCCGTATTGATTAGCTTGAAAAGACAATGATCCCTTCCCTAAAGAGAAAGTACAAAACTTGAAAATACACCCCCTCTCCTGGGGAATTTGCCAGTGCTTGAGTCGTGCTTAAAGCATACACCACACCACCATAATTACAACCATTTTACAGCTCAGCAGCAGTAGCTGATGTTCAGAAATCCCCAGCCACATGTAACCCCATTTCCTGGGCTGACCTGCTGCCATGATAAGACCCACACACATCACAGCAAAGAGGAACCCCTCACTGATGAAGTGTGCCCCCATGAGCATATTCACAGTCTTGGGTAGAGATCAGCCCAGACAGGTCAGTGCAGCTGTCTAATCCATCTCCTACTTTCAAGGATGGGTTGTTAAATCCCAATTATGTGACTACCAAGTGAACACCGAGGGGCAGAATCAAAGTCTGCTTGGACCCGAGATGACAGCAAACAATGACAGAACATTTCTGACCAGGTGTACATGCCCATCTGTCACTACTGTAACCAGCCTTTTCAGCCCAGACTGTTCTGACTCACCCTTCACAAATACGGGACTGATAAACCTCTATCTCAGGTTCAAATAGTCATCACTTCTAGTCTGACAGTTTGCAAAGCACCTGAAAGACAGTGTGATACAAAAGGATAAAACATAGAGGATACAAAACAGCTCCCGTGCAGCATGAAACAAGATGTTCTCATACTTCTATAACCTCCTGCTTCCACTACAGGTCAGCCATTACCCTGTACAAAATCCCAGGCCAACCCATCTCTCTTTCACAAGCCTTCCTAAACTCCTTCATTAGTTCCTGTCAAGTACTGCACTTAAGAACTGCTTCCCAGAAAGGACCAGCAGCAAAACTGAAGTACTGGGATCTTAGACATCTTACAGAGTTGTGTTGGAAGCTGGTGGAGGAAAATATATCTGACACAGGCCACAGGACACGAATTTATCTCTTTATGCTCTCTTTATATGTAATCACCTTGGCATATTGAGATTTGGTGAAGCCCATGCTTCCTGAAAAGCCCACTAAGTATCATTGTCCTACAGGAGGACTTAATGCTTTCTGGGCTGGACTGACAAAGAGTTGAAAAAGAGATCTCAATCACCTAGCACTGACACTTCATCATGCTATGTCCAGCTGCACCAGAGATGGACTTGCCTAGGGACAACATCTTCTAAAGCAATGTGACATCTTTGCATTGCCAGTTTACTGTAGAGGATTAGCAAGTCAAACTACCAGTGGTGAATCAGTATGGGTGAAAAGCAGTGAAAATAAACACATACATGGTTCTGCAGTTAATCTATTCTGCCCACCATATAACCAATATAAGTAAATGGAAATGAATGAGACTGTACTAATTTAATTATACTCATAAATTGGAGTGTCAGTCAAGATCTCAGTCAAAAGAAGTAAAGGTAGAACCCAGGCAGTAACTCCAATTTTATCAGTGTTACTGGGAGCTCAAGTAGATGACACAACAGTCTGTTCTGGATTTAAAATCTATGACTATCAATGAAAACAAACATATCTGCTGTTTCATCATCAACATTACAAACTACATAAACAGCATGTAAGGAGTTAATGGCCAGGTTCATTCTCGAAGAGAATGCATCTCATGTGAAAATAGAAAAAAGGCCATCCATTCAAAAGCAGAACTTGCATTTGTTCACAAATACCAACAAAATATTTGTAACATATACCATTTTTTAATAGCCACATATTTGCTTTTGAAAACAAAAAAAAAAGTGAAATAAGCTTAGAAATGATAAAATCATTATGAGATAACCTTAGTAAGCAAGGAAACTAGTATAATTAAGAAAGGATTGTCAAAGAGCATCAAAAGTGGGTGGCTTCCCAAGGGAAGGGAGGCCAGGAGTAGCCCCCCCTGTAGGCAAGGTCAAGCCCTTGACAATGGGGCACAGTCCCATGTCAGCAGAGCAGGGCAAGGAGGGCAGGGTGCAGCAGCTCCTACTGACTGCCCAGTGATCTTCTAGCAAAAGCAAGGCAATTCCTTGAGTCCAAGGTTAATCTATAAAATGCAAAGAACAGGGCTGAGGACAAGCAGAGCCACATGAACTCTGCAAGTTCTCTCAGAGCCTTGACAGGGAGAGATCTTGTGTTAAAAAAGTATAGTTTAAATCTAATGCAATCTGAAATGGAAAAGGCTTTGACTTCCCTAAATGTTTCTGATAAAGATTTCAGTCTGGTTTCTTGACTGTGTTAATTTAGTAGGATTAAGCAACTGTAATTTCCACATTGTTTATTCCTTATGTGGACTGATGGATTCAGCCTGTGTTCTGCAGCTAACAGCTGACTGAGACAAAAATATTGTAGTTTTCTCAAGATAGTACTGAGTCCAGACTGAATTCTATTTTACATATATTTGCAGTGTTACCGCTGATGTCAAACGAGATGCTTTGAAACACATATGATAATGTATGGTGCAATGAATTACTGGTTATCACTGATTAAATGCTTCCTATGCCATCCAATACAGACCTTATATGGCTCATTCAGTTGCTTATCCAGGATACAAGCAAGGTGGAATCATAACTATTTGCCAAATGAAATGTGAAGAGGACTCAGCTGTTTTAAAGATGCACAAATATCTCAATATCAATAATAATAATAATACTTTTATAAGAAGACTATACATGATGAATAAAAGAGAGAGGTCATATTTACTGCTGAGCTGAACTGTCACCTGACAACTGTAAACTTTCATCATAACTGGCCTAAATATGGTACCTCTTTGAAACGTATCACAAGCCTGGATGCAGACATTTCTAGTCTATTTCCAGTTTATTTCCCTTTTAACTGTCAGTTTGTAGTAAAAGCTGAAAGAAGCATCCCCTAAAGTCTTCTCCTTTTACTACCAGATACATAAAGGACAAGTAGCCTCAGGCTTAAAGTTTTTCAAGCTTTTAAACTATTTTTTTCTTTCTTTTTTTTTGTTTTTCTTTTTTTTTTCTTTTTTTTTTTTTTTCAGTTTAGAATGAGTGCCTGTCATTTCTATGGCAATTCAGAAGCAAATGGTCCTGAGTTCAAACTGTAACTTTTCTGATTAGATCTGCCAGTTAAAAATTTTGTGCAATGATACAGAATTTATTTGCAGTAGATGACAACCCAGACTGACAGAAGTAAGGATTCATTGACAAAGGAAAAGCAAATTCCAGTGATCCAAAAATTTCAGGTATGGCAACGTGTAAAATGGAATGTCTTTATTTACAGCCCATACACCTGACTGTTTTGTTCAGTGACAAAATATCAAAGAGATTATCTGAAAAGCAATCAGACAGCTGGGCTATTCCATATCTAAATGCTAGTTTCTCTTTTCAAAAAACACAATCAGTCAGCAGACAGAGAATAGAAACATGGAGCCAAGAAGCAAACAATCAGTAAGGGCCAGCTATAATACACAGGCAGTTCCTTCTCAAATTCACAGCTTTATTTCTGCGGTCAGTGTTCCAAGCACTAGTCATGAATTAATAAACATTGATGGCTCCAGCTTCCATACAACGCAGATCTTCCTGCAGTATTTAACTGAGTGAGGAGACATGGTATGCAACACATAATGGTTTCCTATAACCAGACATGGGCAAGGATAACTGTGTTCATCTGTTAATTAATTGTTAGAGCACAGTGAATAATTCAATGTGAAATATTTGTTTGACAGGTCTATTCTTTACTGATTGCCTTCTTGAGAACAATTATGTCCTCCTCAAATTCATTTTGTTTCAAAAGGTGGAATGACCATGAACAATTCAGCAATTCATTAATTTATTTTACTACTGAAATATGGGTTATCTTTTATTTAGGTTTATTTGCTGGATTAAGGCAAATGGAATAAGTATGCAAACTCTTCCCACATAAAGGTTTGAATGCATAAAACTTTTAGACATAAATGTCATGAGACATATCAAACATAGGAATGTAAAGTTATCTCTGCCATTGAACACATCATTCTGGAACTGAAAAATAGTAAAGCAAGGAGGCTACTAAAAATTTACCATCAGCTTAGAAAAAAAGATAATGGCTTTAAACTGAAAAAAGTTAGATTTAAAGAAGATGTAAAGAAGAAGGTCTTCACTGTGAGGCTGGTGAGGCACTGGAAGGGGTTGACCAGAGAGGCTGGTGGGGGGATAGCCTTTATAAGGTCCTTTCCAACACAAACCATTCTATGACTTTATGATTCTATGAAAAAAAAAAAAAAATCCATCTATCACAAAATATCTTACAGTGTATATCATTCTGAAAATTGACAAGATTATTAAGCATTTTCTCATTTTTAATAGCCTGTGTACCAACTCTTTTGATATTCCCTGTTAGATAGCTAGTTTTCCTTTGCTGTTTTGATGAAATTGACACTACACAGATGCTATGGGAAGAAAATAATGTGTTTAAAAACAGTTTTTTGTGAAAGTAATACTAAAAAAAAAAAAAATCAGTCAGGACAGGTCAAGTACTTCTTTCTTAATTTGCTCAGTGAGAATAGTTATTCTAATAATATCATAACTACTGTTATAATCCAGGGCACTTCAGGATAAATTACATGTCTTAACCTCAGAAAAACATCAGACAGCTAAAAGCTGTCAGTGGTTTATCATGCTGATCATAACAGATGAAAGTATACTGAGATATGTGCTCATGAATCTTAAAGCAAAGTGTTATTTCTATTTTCATATTGACCAATGTGATGCTCATTGACATACATTCATTGCACTACTGAAGGTTAAAAATTATATGTAAGTACCCAGGCTGCTTCTGTTGTCACTTACATAAATATTAAGGTTCAAAAAAGTCTAAGATCATTAAATCAGATGAAAGATAATGAAGGAGGGGACTATACTGTATTCTGCAGTGACAAATCAAGAGAGAATATTTGAATAAGAGTGCATACAGTGGCTTCAAGAAAAGGTATAATTAGAAGAGGTGAAGTGAACGTAAATATTGTATACAATCGCCTGGCTAGTAACAGCAGGAGCCAGCAGGAAGCGTCTTAATCTAATTGACCTCTACCCCCTCTGCTTGAAAAGCAGATGGGGGCTAATACAAAAGATTTCTCAAAACTTCGACATGGACTGCTATTACACATTTCAAGGTATTTGTTACGGCAGAACCTGCTAGTGCCACCAGAGCTAGAGGGAATGTCAGCCTTTCCTCCCTTAATTCCCTGCTCACAAGGCTTTTATAATGACCATAAAAACTGGTTGAAGGCTCAAACTTGTCAAACAAGGATCTCAGAGAAAGATTTTCTAAAGTAAAAAGGGCATACAGATGCTGGTAAATTTTGGTAAGAATTACACACATAACTGACCTTTTTACATTTGCAAATCTCCATCTCAGCTACTTTTCCCTTATGCATTTTTAGGATATTTTGATTCCTTGAGAGCAGAATATTGCTTTTAAAAAAAAAAAAAAAAAGGGAAAACAAAACTAAACAAAACCAAACAAAACCAAAAAATAACCCACAAACAAAAAACAAGCAAGCAAGCAAGAGGAAATAATTTTAATTTTCTTTTTTGTCTTCCTGTTTCATTCATAAACTCACATAAGCTCACATTGTTTGTATTTTTAATAGACTCCGTGTTTCCTTTACCTTCCTGTTTCTAGAATGAGAATTGAAGAAATATTTGAACAAAGGTCATATTGAAAAATGGGGAAAATATGTTGGCTGAAAAGTACTTTGGTGAATTAGAAGTCAGTAGATGAGCAATGACTCAGAGACAGTAAATGATACTTGCATTAGTTACATGGGCACATACAGCAGAGCAATGAAAATACTGTAAAGGCTGATGTTTAAAACAGAGACAAAAATCTGTGAGGAAAGAAACATGTGATTGGTGAAGGCAGAAGAGAGGAGCTGGTGCAAACTGGAGTGCTTTGTGATTCAATTTGGTCTTTTCTTCCTTTGCATGGAAATGTACAAAGGGACATAGATGCAGACAGAAAATGGGAATTAGAAAACATTTTTTTGTCCTACAAAACAGACAGTCTTCATTTTCTGATGATATATAAGTGAGAAACGGTCTAATTTTTAAATATAATACTAAAAAGATCTCATTCTTTGATGACATGGATTTATAATAAAAAAGAGTGAAGTTCAATAAAAAGGAGTTGCTTCAGGGTTCTTTTATATATAAAACTATTCTTGGTACGTGTCTTCATTTTAAGAGACAGGTTTTGTCTCTACATTTGTGAAATACTAATATTTATATATATCAATGAAATTTTTCATGCAGGACCAGTGATCAGCTTCACCAGAGCCCAGAAACTGTGTTGAAGCTTTGTTGGTGTCCTGCTTTGATCTAGAACAGAGACAACTTTGTTCAGTGATTTTATTTTTCAGATCAGTCTCTTCTAACTATCTGAGGTTAATGGTAGATTTTCATAGACAGTGTCTGCTTCTAGAAGTGATAGCACTTGATGTTTCTAGTTACTACCAAGGATTGGTGAGCAGAAAGGCTCTTGCTTATACTTGCTCCTGTGGAGACCTAGGTCACTGCTAAATATTGCATACCATGCTGGGGGTGCAGAAACTAAAAGGCTATACCTTCAGGGAACAGCAGACAGGACAAGTGACTCTAAACTGACCAATAAGGTGTTCTCCTCCGTATATGTAATATTCAGTATAAAACTGTAGGTTCATGAGAGTCACTCTCTCTTCTTCAATGGCCAGCATTCAAGGAGAACTCAGTCCATTCTGCCTTTTATCTCAGTCAATGTGTTCCTGAATCCAGTTCCAGAATCCAGCTCCTGAATCAGGTTCTCATTTGGCACTGAGTCCAGTCTGGAACTTCCCCAGTGCCTGCTCCACAGCATCAGTGGTGATGGTAATCTAAATGCCACCAGAGGGGTTGGGTTCAAAACTGTTTTATATATATTTGTGTATATTGCATTTCATTATTATTATTTTCACTAAAGCTGTTTTAATTTTCTTTTCTAATCTGTAACTATGTCTCCCTTAATCCTTTTCTTTGCCCCTTTGGGAAGTGAGAAGGGTTAATAGAGAGTGTCTGTCATTTGTCTGGTGGCCAGCCCAGCCCTAATCCTTGACAACTGGGAACTGGTTTGTGGCCAACACCTACTCTTGTCTTCTATAAAATATTTAGAGAAAACAAAGTGACATGGTTAATGTTCACTGATTCAGAACATTATGCCAGGTACTTACATGCAATATATATGTCATTAAAGGACTTGAGTAACCACAAAGTAAGACTACTCAGATATTGCTTTCTTTATATAAGAACCACATCAATATATTTACTATTGGTAAAATATGAATCCTTAGAGGTCTCTATGCGGCACTGATCTTACTGATATGAGGGCTGACATATATGGCAGTATAAGATTTTGCTACCTAAATGAAGTAGACAGATAATGGGTGAAAAAGACTAGAGGACAGAAAGATGTCTCCTGTAAGAGAGATTTTGCATGTACAGCTCATGACAAGAAGATCTGTAGCTTCCTGTAGGTGCTTGGTTGATTGTCAAAGGCTAGAGCAGCTGCTCAGTGCATGGCCTGATGTCTTGGAGAAGTGCCTAAGTTTGAGACTCCCTCCTTATTCTGTGTGTCATGGAAAAGGGACACCTGGAAGAAAGCTTTGACAGGCAGTAACCTTCCTGGAAAATTACACAAGGGCATTACAGTAGAGACAGTCCTATCAGATGAACTGCCCTGTGTAAAAGCAACTAGAAGAAAAAAGCATCTTGTAATCGAAGAAGACCTAAATATAATAGATATTTCTGAAATAGAGCTCTCTGTGCCAAGTTGGAAGAAGTAAAAGTAGCTTATTTCTATTATATGCAAATGAGAAATTATATCTGAGACAGGCTGAGAATGGGATTGAATACAGATGCAAAAGTAACTTGGGAACAGGAGCAGGGAGCAGACAGTGCTCAAGATGAAAAGTGTTGGAATGATGGGGCAGAGTAATTCATGTTTAGAAAGCACTGACAAGCTAGTCCATTCTTCCTGGAGTTGCTCTCAGTCTGTATGCAGCAGAAGAGGCCTAAGTCTCCCTGTTCCTCCACTGTCAGACAACAGGACAGTAAAAAGACAGGAGAAAAAAAAAAAAAAAGAAAAACACAACTCTTCTAGTGCTGGGTATGAACTAGAGGTATTGGACAGACCTTTTCCTCTTTCACTGACAATGTCAAAGACAAAGATGTCAAATGCCAGTACAAAAACTAATAGGATTATAAAACCTTTCTTCCACATCAGGAGAAAAGAAACAGAAGTTGAGATAAAAGAGAATAAACCCTTTAAAACTGTAACAATGGGTGACCATAACTACTTTTATATAAACTGTCCATATACCATGTCAAAAATGAGGTGTGGAAAAGCAATTTTTCGGTTTTATATGAGTTGAATAGTTCTAGCAGCTTTAGCAAATGCAAGAGGAAAACCTCATCCTAAGTAACACCTAAGGAATTTGATTAGAATTTGGACTGAACATTAAGTACAGTGACCAAGCTGTAACTCTTGCAACACTGTAGTACAGAATGGGTCCTAACAAATCGGTAAATGTGCATAGATTTTCCCCCTCTTCCATTTTCATTAAATATGTTTCTTAGTCCTGAACTCAATTTCTGGGTTTTTTTCTTTCTAAATAACTCCTCTTCTTTGTATATCCATGTTCGTCTTTCACAAGTGGTATTTCATTTTGTAGGCCCCATGCTGTTTAATCATAAGAAGTTTCTGGTTAAGGTCACCAAATGTTTTCCAAAAATGACAGCATGAAAGAGACTGAAAACAATCTTGCTCAACAAAACAGACTAACAGATGACCACTCAGTGGCAGCAAGGCAAACTTCAGGGACCTTTAAGAGTCAGGAGCAAGCAAGAAGAGGGAAGTAATTTCTGATGGGGATGGTGGAAGAGGTTTCACAATCTCATGGTTTTTTGAGAAAATGACAATCCATAGCCAGAGCCAACACTGGACCTCTCCAGAGTTCTGAGCAGAAGTAAATTATGCGGGTACAAAAGGCTATTTCTTTTGACTGCACCGGCAATTTGTTTTTGTACAACCATGTGCCTTCAACCAAGGACAATTCCACTGGAGATGAGACCTTTGATAACTTTTATCTGTTGTAATTCAGGTGGGAGAATAGAACTGCGGTGTGCTGATAGCTCAGAGACCTGCAAAAAAATCTTTGTTCTTCATGGCTGCATCCTGCTTAAGCTCTTGAAGGCTGTTAAGAGTACTTGAAAACAATGATTTATGTGAGCCATACATATATGACAACCTAACAGAGTGAAGTTCAAAAAACTCCCTCCCAGCTCAGAAAGTAATATTAGCCCAGTCTTCTTTCTCTTTCCTCTTCTCTTCTCTTCTCTTCTCTTCTCTTCTCTTCTCTTCTCTTCTCTTCTCTTCTCTTCTTCTCTTCTCTTCTCTTCTCTTCTCTTCTCTTCTCTTCTCTTCTC